>JASKGO010002054.1:0-25164 GCA_030556065.1 Holobus sp. GC000080
ATTTAAAAAAACAAAGTTGACATTTACTTCCGGTATAACCGGAAGTGACTGGAAGTGGGGACTATTTTAGGGGACCTAGAATTTGGCCCAAACTGGTAATGGTGAAAAAATCAAACCGATATCTTTTATGGTTTCCCCATAACAAATGCCCTAGGATGCAAAAAAAATACCCTGTATATGCTAATGAAATTCTGTTTATGGGTTTAAAGTACTAAGCAAACCTATTATAATAGAAATTTAAGTTTATATGATTCAAATAGTTTTGAATAATTTTTTTTTGTAAACTTAATAAAAAATAAAAACATTATTAATTTTAATAAAACTTTTTTTTCATTTCAGCCAAAATTTAATGCCAAAGCCAAAGTAAACGTAATTTACTTGGCGCTAAAAATTCTTACAGCATTTTCAAAGTTATTTTTGTCGTTCTGTACTTAATCATTAAAATTGTTTAAGACACAAGTTCTCAATTTACGGTTTGAGAAAGTGGCCACTCAAACAGCATAAAATAGATATATAAATAAATTTTTGCTTTTCCATTAAAACTTGGAGCATAGAGCATATGTTTTGTTCTTGAAAGATCCATTCAACTTTTCACAGTTTCCTAATGAATTAGCGAAAAAAGTAAACTACTAGTAGCATAGCACTTTTTATCATTTAGATCCTTATTTAAAAATAAATAACATTTTGTGGGAAAAGTTTCTACCGTTGAACTTTCGTTCTGATTTAAAATTTCATTTTGCTTTATAATTTATTATTATTTATTTATTTCTACTCTCATGAAAAGTGATTTTTTTTTAATTTTACAGATTTCGACTGGAAATTAAATTACCAAACTAATAATAATTTTTATAAATTAAAATTTAGTATACGAGTATATTCAGAGAAAACTATGAAAAATTTATTTTAAATGACATTATTCAAGCCATAAATAACCAGAAAGAACTTCAACTTCTTTACTTGAAATGTTAAGAAATTAATAATGGAAAATTACTACTTTTATAATCATCCTGTATATCTAAAATACAATGACCCTGTAACAACCTCATTACCAATGGCAATAAAAGTGAGTAAAATAACAAAAGCCTATGCAAAAATAAATAATAATTACAATACTATGCAAATTTGACAAAACAATTTTTTTATAAAAAGAAAATTAGGCTTCTTTATTACGCAAAATACATCGCAGCAAGACTGTAAAATAATAACATTACGACCGAATGTAAAATTTAATTTAATGGAGACTATACAAAGAAAGTAATTTTACAAATGAATGTTTTATAACCTTATTAAAAACTATGAAAGAAACTTTTAAGTGGCAATTAAAAGCAGCTATTAGCAGCCGACTTTAAATTTTTGAAGTAATGTGGACTAAAAAGACCGTACCACATTACAAAAAGTATAAAGTATTCGGCGCAAAGCAAAATAAAGAGCGAAAAAAAGAAAAAAAGAAAAACAGAAACATGTGGAGAGAAAATAAGCGTGCGGTAATATTCGTTTGCGCAACAATTTTATTTCCATCAACCTTGCCTAGTGCAAAGGGTGCGTCATTGGGGCGTTTTTTTTTTTTCAACGACGGCGTAATTAACGAAATTTCTCTATAGCCGTGCCATACAAATGTGTCAAAAAAGCGTCGTTTTTTCGAACGAGAATTACTCTAAGCGCTATTACATGACGACATTTGTTTGGCCAAACAAATACCCCTGACAGACACACTTTCCTTTTTACGAATTTCGTTTAAGCAGATCTTCGGAATCTCGTTTTCCTTGCGCACGGAAAAAAATAAAAAATAAAAGAAATTGTTTTTATATGCGCTAAGCGAGGCAAGAAAGAATTAAGACGTAATAAATTCGCAACGTTTCGGGGTTCGGGGCAATTTCATTATGTGTCAGATGTAAAATGAGAGAAAAACAGTCTCGTGAAAGCGATTTTCGCTGCTTTTACGCTACAACGCAAACGGTTTTAATTATTTTTTGAAATTATTAATATAATGTTGCTCCACAGGATACTTGTACCCTTGCGTATGAAGAATTTTTTTTCTTGACAAAATTAGTTTCTTTCATAACTAAAAATAAAAATAAAATAGAAATGAATAGAAATTTACAGTAGAAACTATAAAGTAAAAACCAAAAAATAAATATAAAGTATTGAATTCAAACAAAACTTTGTTGTATACTATGAGCAAAATGCAAAAATAATTTTTGATATAGGCTGGCAAAACATGCTTTTGCGCATTATTGATTTTCCATTCGGCGGTATTTCTATTTTTTTTTTTTGTTTTTTTTTTTAGGGGCCAATTATTCTTTTATTGGTTCCATTTCAAATTTGCTTTGAATTCATGATTGGATATTTTCATTTTATTAAACAGCTCCATTATAGGAAAAATAGTTCAAAAAATGGAACCAAGCAAAAATTAATTTTTGTTATGAATAACAATTGGAATTCAACTTATTAAAATGAAATTTTAAACTTCATAGTTTATTTGTATTTAAAAAAAAATCATTTCCTTTTTTTAAATATTTTATTCTTTTTATTTTATTATTAATATTATCGGAATATTTTTACGAGTTTTCGAAACTTCTGTTACCATAATTCATTGCTCTGGTTCTATATTTAAAGTATGGGAAGCAAAATAAAGTGGTATTTATGAAAATTTATGAAATCACCTAGCTGATGTGAAGGCGCCGGACAGTTTATTACTCTAGCAGTCTAGCCTGTTAAAGCGCTTCGGAAATTAATAAAATAATGAAACAAAAATAATTTTTGATTCCATAACAAAGATTTATATTTCATTGTTTTCAACTAAGCCTTGAGTTCGAAGAAAACAAAGGACGATGGGAAAAAATCTGACGACGCCATCTTTGCTCTTAGGAAATTTGACTTCGAAACTGATAATTATATTTTAATAGTCCTAATTAATGTTGCTTAATATTTGAAAATTCTTTTATGCCCTTTAGTAGCTTACTAAAAAGTCTTTTCATTTAAATTAGAAATAAAAATAAGTCTTATTTTGTCATAGCAATTAAAATTCCATGAAATAAAATGAAAATCTTTTTTCAATCAAAATAACTTAAAAATCAAACGAAAATATTGTTACTGTTATCTTGAAAACTATCAATCGCTGTCATCAGTCTATTGTTTTACCAATTTTCAAAAAATAACAAGAAGTGGTCAATATTTCTAATAGGAAGAGCGGTAAAAAACTTTTTCAACAAAATTATCTTTATTTTTGCTAAGGAATAAAAATGCGAAAATAGAAATGGGTTGTTTAATATATGTATAATTAATCAATAAACAAATGAAGACAAAATCAACTTCCGGAATAACCGAAAGAAACAAAAAATTAACATAATTTGGAAATAATTTCGTTTTAAATTTATAATTTGTCGGCCATGATAAACAATTTTCTATTTTGTTTTTCATGCAAAACTTCTTTAAATCCATTTTTAAATATCCCTTTAATAATGTTCACCATAACTTAAGAATCACAAGATATTCTTTCTTAAATAAGAAATTATTATTTTAATTTATTATTGGAGGATTAATGAAACAGTTAATTTTGATTTTCTCTTAAAAAAAATAATTATTTTTAAATTTCCAGTAACTTAAAATATTTTCAACATTTGGTCACTTCCGGTTTTACCGGAAGAAAATATAAACTTGTTTATTTAACACAGTTAAAAGTGCTTTTAAATTCCTATTAAAAAAATCACCCAGTTCAGAATAATAAATATTTAGTAAGTCGTCAGAAATTTACCCTTTATTTTTCACAAAAAGGAATAAAATTATTTTGTAAATTCCCAAAATGAGACGGAGAAATAAAATTAAAAAGAGGATTTCATTAACAAAGCAAAACAAAAGGCTTTATTTGAATATTATACTGAATTTATATAGGTTTTTCTTGGGGGATTTGATAATTAATGGACTAACCAACGCTAAAAACAAGGGGGAGCGGCACAGGAAGAGAAAACTTTACTGACAATACACTCGGCATAAAACTGCTGCAATATAACATTTTATTATTCGCCAACAGGATGTGAATTTAAATCTATCAATGGAATATTATTTATTTCGAACAATTTTATTTCTATATTTTACTTTTTATTACCTATAACAGCCATTGAGTTTATTTTATTATTTCAATTTTTTTGATTTGTTAATTTTACGTAAAAGTGTATAAATATTAAACATAATCCACCTTTTGTCTATTTTATGAATTTATTAATTAAAAAAAGTAATTATTCCCAGGATAATTCTATATTTCTATAAAAAATTATATTTGCAGTCTCTATCAGAGAATGTAATTTTTATAATAAGGGGCTTTTCCATTTTCATTTGACAAGATAATTTTTTTTTTGTGTAAAGACTTGAAAATAAATTGGGTTTTTTACAGTAAATGGACAGTAGCTATTAAAATTTACTGATTAATTTCATTTCACAAAAAAAGATAAAATGTGACATATACAGGATGCTTAATTAAAACGTTTTTTTTTTAATTCTCAAAAAGTAACAAATAAATTTAAAAATTTTAACGAAGCTACACGTATATCAATAAGAAAAATCCCAATTAGATGAATTGATTTAAATAACTCATCCAAATGTCAAACTTTCCTGCTAAACTACTAGAAGTCATTGTAACAATTTTTAAATGACCCTCTATACTTTTCTAAATAGCTTTTTATATAAAAATAAAAATTAAAAATAAAAAAGCAACTCTTTAGTAAGACTCCAATTTTAAAATGAAAAATTAAAAGAAAACTGATGCTGAGTCTACACTTTGGTATCATTTATTTTCCTGTTCTTCTTGTTCTAAGATCTAAGCAATAGGGGTAGAAGAGAATATAAAGTTATATTTACCGACATTGATTTACTTGATTTCAAACTTACCTCCATTACAACTTCCAACAATATGCTATTATGTACAAGTACGTCAATGTCCTCACTCCTCGATCAAATGTCTTTCATTTGCATTCATTTGGGCGCTTCAAACAGCAGTCGATTCACATCTCAAGGGATGAAGATACTAACTTTTCTTACAATAGCCTTACTGGCGTTGAAAAAGGGGCAAATTGGCCTTTCAATGTCAATTTTGAACGAACCAACTAACTAAATTACTAAACTAAGAACTCAAAATGAAAATTTGGTGATAATTGTTTTAGAATTATATTAAAAAAAAAAAAGAATAAGAAACTGCTATTAATGAAAATCTTAATTAAAATTTCTAAACAAAATTTTGTTTTTTACAATTTCCTTCATAATTTTTAGATATTTAAATGATGGTGAATTAACTTTTTAAATACGAACCATACCTTATACTGAACTAAACATAAAAAAGAACTATAAAAAGCAATGTTTTGTAAAATTACTTCCTCCTATTCGTAAAGGTAACGATGATATTCATTACCATAGATAAAATATTCATTAGTGAAAAGAAAAAAATACATGATCACAACATTTTATACCCTTAGGGAGTGAAATTCATCAAAAGTATCTGAACATTATTTGCTTTCAATAAATATATTTTTATGTTTTGCTTGGTTGTTTGTTTTATTTTATGAAATATTATTTATAGTCTCATCCAAAGTTGTTTAAACTATCAATGAAAATATTGTATCTTCTACAATCGAGATGATTGACGTTTGTTTACTACTCTAAATTTGCGGTGGTTTTCCTTTCGGATGGCTAAGCAAACGTAAAATCAAAGAACGCAGACCACAAACAACTGGGTCCCTCATCAGAGCTAAATCGATTTAAACAATTGGAAAAAAGATCTTAAAATTTGAAGCCATTGAATAACAACATCAGTGACTCTTTAAAAATGTTATGATGTTATTACTAAGCAAACAGAGACAACAATGAACCAGTTGAGGATTGCACTAAAACTCTTGGATTTTTCAATTCAGTCAACCATTTTCTTATTAATTCTACTGATGATGGGCACAGTATTTTTTTTTTATTGTAATAGGTAATACAATATATTTTTTGTTTTAATACTAAAAGTTAAATAAATATTCGAAAGAGATCAAATTTTCAATGAACGGCAGTTTTCCAAATAAAGGTTTTATTTTTAATTTTTATTTATTTGATATAGGTATTTGGTATTTCATTTACCAATGCTAGTTGGGAATGAATTGAATCATTCGGTCGCTCCCGGTGTTACAGTGTTCGGATCACTGGAATTCGTTAAATAATAATCAGTCAATCAGTGAACAGGGTCATTTTTTAGTTCCTTAATTACTTTATTTTACAATGTTAGCTGCTAACTAACCGGCTGGACAGAGATCGGATTTTTGGACATTCAACAGAATTTTTGAATAAATTCATGCGAATTAGCGATAGTCTTATATTCTTAGATAATTGTATTGAATGAGTAATGGTCATAAAAATGGACTTACAGAGATTATAAAAACAGTAACCTCTTTTAAATTGAGTTAAGTTTTTAGAATTTTTCATTTGATTTATTTTATTAAAAACTTTGAAATTCTGAATTGAAAACTATTACAATCCTGTTGTATTGTTGTTGTTTTTTTTTTTTTTTTGGTTTTGAAATTCTATGCAGACCTAGTGCGCAATTTGGCAAATAATCAGGGTTAATTTAATTATTTCTCAACTAAATTCAACAAAAATTTAAATATTAGTAAAAGGCGAAATTTCTTATTGGAAATTGACTTTTACTGAAAGTCAGAGATGCAAAATAAACGGATAGTTTAAATTTTGAAAGGACAAAAATATTGTTTTTTTTTTAAATTATTGTTCAATAAAATTGTAACTTTCTTTGGCACAAGAAAACTAATATCAATTTTGAATATACAGAGGCCATCAAGCAATAACATATCAAAGAAAGAAAATTGCCAATCCGGTATTCTTATGGTATGGTTACCATTAAGAAACTTTTTTTTCTGAAAAATCAAGCAAGCCATAGATAATTTGATAAATAATTTTGATAGTATTTTAAAATATCTACTAGGAACAATTATTACTTTTTTTCTAGGTCCTCTAGTTTACTTGGAATTAATTATCAAAATGTATTCTATGCCAAATCATTTTCTTAAATTTAAAAAATATCGTTGCTTTTTCTGAATAATTCGGCAACCAGGAGATATATCTAATTTTTTTTATAAAAAGATTTAACAGAGCGTAAAATTCTGTCCAATTTGGTCCATTTAACCGAATCACTATCTTTAAAACTATGGAAGTTACCTATAAACAGATTGAGAAAATGACCCTATTGCTATCACAAAAAAAAAAATCTAGACGTGACTTCAACAAAACTAAAATATTTTTTTTTAAAGAAGGTAGACCAACATACAAAAATGATTATTATAATGTTCATGTGACAAAAACATTGTTAACCAGTGTAATAATTTCGATGATGACCATATGTAAGATACCCTGTATACATAAATAAAAAAAAAGTGTTTTTTTAAATTTATTTAATTCAATTACAACCAGTAAATTATTTTTAAAAACAATACAACTTAAGGAAAATCAAGAAAATTGAGTTGACAAAAAAGAAAAAGAGAAGAACCTCAGCAATTGACAAATAACCAGCATACTAATGCAGTCGGTTGGAAAATAAAATCGAAGAGCGACTTACTTGATGCGAAACGTATCTCTTCCGGCGAACATCCTTTTTATCTGCGTCGAATTCGAATAATCCAGCGGAAGCGATCTGAGTGAAACATAGAGCAACCAAAAGCGACCGCCACATTCTTAATAATCCGCCGCCCCCCGCCGAAACACAAGCGCAGCACAATATCGAACAGCAGCAGCTGCAACAAAACAGAAACGGATTTTATTAGAATTGATTTCCAATATGTTTGTCGAGCACATTAGGCAGCGTTAGCGGGCAAATCCGATTAAACAGATCATTAATAATATGCAGGCACGAAATACGCGCGCTCGCAACAAGCCGCGGCAAAGAGCTAAAGCAACAATAAACAGCGATGTAAATTAATACGGCAACACCATATTGTAGTAGAGATAGCACTTGTAAATGCGTGTTGCGAATTTTCGCTTTAGAGAGGTGCGAGAGATGGAGGAGGCCGCAGTTTGCCTCTGATGCCGCGTTTACCCTTCGACGGCGAACGGAGAGAAGCGAGAGACACACTTCATTTCCACCGAAAGCTCCTCGACTATAATACGCGGCGTTTGATGTGAGCTCTTCCTTTCGAGGAAGAGAGCCCGTAATGCTTTTGCAAACACACACGCGTCCTATTTACTCGCGCTGCAGCATCCTTTTTTTTTTCATTTTATTTCATTTCTTTCGCTTCTTCTGCCATCGGGGCCGCCTACATTTCCACAGCCAAATCCTTGCCGCTGCTTTCAATCACAATCCGTTAAGCTGCGAGCTCTCGTTGCCCCTGGCTACGCCGAATATATTGTATTTATTTGCATTTGTTAGCGAATGTACTTTTGGCGTTTGATCAAAGCTACTACTACTGTCTTAAAGAAATGTTGTCGCGCGTAATGCTGATGAGACTACATTTCGCACTGAAATTTCCCTTTCGGTCTGTTTCTTCGACGCTATTGTTGTTCAGTTCGCTTCGCTGTTGTACAGGGTGACTCAGAAAAATGTCTCATTTTATTTCTTTATTTTTCAACAGAATTTTATATGAAATTTTATGCATTTATACAAGATTTACGTAAAAAATTAGAATAACCCGGCGCCTTCACATAATTAATACAGGGAGACGTCAGTTTGCTACTTTTTCTTGTTTATTTGCCAAGCTATTTTTATTAAAAAAAATACATATTTATATAAGACATAATTTAGAATTGATTGACATACATAATATAACAATATTATACCACTTCCGGTTTTACCGGAAATGATCCTAATTTGGACTTTTTAATGTCAATCCCTATATTTTTTCACTTTTTTGGAATCCTTACATCATTTTCAGTATAAAAATTAGTTTTCCGTTAACTTAAATTAATTTTAATGCAAAAAAAAATCATTTTAAAAAAAATTAAAATTAAGTTTTGTGGTAATTTAAAGAATAAAAATTGACAAAAAACATGTTTCTAGACTAAAAATGACCGAAAGAATCCAAAAAAAAAATTAAAATAACTATGGGTTGCCATGGAAAAATCAAAAGTTATTGCCGTTTCCGGTTAAACCGGAAGTGAATCAAATTTGAAAATTCCATTAATCGATTCAAATTTTTTTCTTTTATAAATGTGCAAAATTTTATAAAAATGGTTTGGCAAATAAACGAGTAAAAGAGGTAAACCGATGTCTCCCTGTATTAGGTATGTGAAAGCGCCGGGTAATTTATATCTTTTCCATGGAGTTCAAAGTCATTTAAATCATCATATCTTTTGTACTTTTAACGTAAATTAAATAATTCTTTTTGATAACTATTACTGAGATGTCTGCGTATTTTTTACGTTAATTATTTACTGTAATTATCATACAGGGGATTTTAAAAAGTGGCACAAAATTGAAATTTAAGTAAATCATTCCGAAAATATGTCATTTATAAAAGAGAAAAATGTAATAAAAACCCTCGGTTGACAAATAAAAAAATTAAAAAATCAAATGGATGAGTCACTTTTCAGCGTCACCCTGTATGTCGTTGACGATACTATTGTTTAACGGCTACTTTCGTTTTATGACGACCGGATTACAGCGCGCAATTGCATTCTGAAGTTTACATAATTAAATTCCGCATATCGTTCATAAATTTCAATGAGCGTATCGCTGTTTGTAAAAGTTTCCAACATCCACATTAAACACAGAGTAGTAACTAAATTTGCAATTAGTTTTGAGCAATTAGTGTTATTATTATTAATGTATACTATGTATTAGATTGTTTAATTACGGTTTATTGATAGTGATTGGCATAAAATACAAAGATAGTATTTGAATAGCCGAGTTTAAAATGCATTGGTTTTCGAAATAAATGAGCATTGCACAAATAATAATATTGTATTATTTGAAATGCTTTTGTTTCAGTTTATTCTGCAGAAAATGCATTTTAATTTCGGTGAATGCAATGTGCGCTTCAGAAGGATCATTGTTCTTTTTTCGCGCTGCTGGTAATTAACAACGTGTATGTATATAATAATTGGTGAAACAGCTGCGAACAATTTCATTTACTTTCAACAAAGGAAAGCACTCATTTATAAAAGCTCCAAATGATTATTATCTTGTACGTTTTTTTTTCGCTGTGGCGAAATTAATTAACTCTACTTCTGAACAATAGTTTACTTGTTCTCGTTTCTCAATATTACGCTCTTTTATTAAGTTAAGCTTCGACAAAATTCGCTTTTCATGTGCAAAAAATATTGCAGAAACTCTTTTTTTTTTTTTATATATTTTGAATTGTTTATTATATTTTTTAAATAAAAATAAAACTGCAGAGCTATTCATTCATCATTTTTAATTTTATAGTAATTTTTTTTAAATAAAAAATATAAAAATCAACCCAACTAGAGAAAAAAAACTTTTTCATGCAATAAGATATTTTTCAAAGTAAAAATCACTTTTTCCAAACCACTAACTCGGTGCACCTTATAACTTACAAGGTGCAACACTTGTTGCGTATATCCTTTAATTTATTTGAACTGTTAAAGCTAGAAAAATCTTTATTCCATCTATAAGGACAAAAAGTTGGATTTCTAAATTTTATATGCTTTTTAACTAAATAAAGATAGTAGAAAATTGCAAGAAATATAAATTACAATTTACTTATAGAGCTCTATGAGACAAAAAATAATTAAAACATCTTTACATATAGAATTAGTTTTGTTGGATGCAGCAGTTATTTTTTATTCGTGTTTGATCAAATTCATACATATTGAAATAAAGCAAAATGAACAAAAAATATTATTTACATCTATAATAAAATTTGCATAACGAACATATCGCACTGGACATTTTTTTACCTTCATTTATTTTTCATACGCGAGCATTACGAGTTTCATTATCATTGTAGAATTATGAATTCATAAGTAAACAATAATCCGACTAAAGCAAATATGTTTAATTGAATGATTTTACAAGCAAAACCTCGCACTGCTTAGTTAATTTTGAGACATTTGTTGAGAATTTGAAACTTTATAGAAACATAAAGTTGTAGTAATTTAAGAAACCATTAAAATGTACCTTTCTTTCTCTATGATAACAAGAATAAAATCGACGGTAGAAAAGGAAAAACTTTTTTTTTAACTCAAAATTATTAAAACAATCCGAGCGGATTGCATTTAAAAGTCTATTTTCCTTTTAAACTTTTAAGTAAATGCATAAATGCAAATATTCACAAAGTGAATTTAAAATTTATTCACGAAATATTATTTTGAACAAAGTATTGTAAAAGTTCCATCTTTGAGTGAAATGCTTTTTAAATTTATTGCAATTCCTGCTAAAGATTGATCAATTAAAATAATAGAATTACTATTAACTTATTAATCTTAATAATATTTTTTAAACTTATTAAACTATAAAATCAAATTCATCCGCTACCAACTATATTATTATTAAAACATTTCTAACATCGATAAAAAAAATAGAATTTGGCGAAATTTTCAATTTTACCAATTTAATCCGACCTTCCTCTATAAAAATTAATAGTTACCAACAGTTTGAAAAAGTGACCGTCTTGAATTATCCAAATTGGAAGTTTCTAATCCAAGATGTGTGTCTTTGTATTTTTATGATATTTATGATTAAGTCAGTGACTCCTCACCTTAACAACTATACCAAAAGCCTTTAGGAAACAATAAGTAAAATTGATGGGATAAAGACTCTTACAGGGTGATTAATTGAGATTAAATATTGTTAGAAAATTCCGGAAATTTATCAATTCTAAAAGGTTTAAGCAATATTACATTGAGCAAAAATGAATAATTCAGATTTACTGTGTTGAAAGTTATAACCATGGAAAGAAGTAATTTTTTTTTTCAATTTTCACAGAAAAAAATAGTATCTAAAAATGTTCTCAGGTATTAAAATAAAAATGGTGCCAAAATTAATTTTATTTCACCAAAATTTATATTATATAAATGATAAAACGTTTTAGGAAAAGGCCCATTTAAAATTAAAATAAAAAATATATCGTTCTATTAAAATTAAAACAAAGAAGTTGGTAACAACTTTTGAAAAAACCGGAAGAGCCAATGGGCTGTTAATAATTTGAAACACCTCGTCTCATTAATAAAATGCAAATAATAATATTTAAATTGTCAAAATTTTCATTAAAATTATTGAAAACGAATGGGTTCAATCAATAACCCTGTATATTTGACCCCAGGGGATCTAAACAAATAACTAAATAAGCAATTTTTGGGACTGCAGTCCAGAGACCCAAATATTTATAGGGCCCCCAGCATTATTAAATACCTAGCTAGACAATATTATATTTAAATTAAAGAAAAAAAAATTTCATAAGCAAATAGTTTTGTTGGAATTCAGAGATTAATTAGGTAGAACCCCTCAAGCAGAACCTATAATTCCACTGCCCTACTTCAAAACTTCAAACAACAGAACAGGATTGAACAGAGATTAAGACAAAACCATCTAACCCTTTGACATGAAAGTCTTATTCATATGTAGATATGTAGAAACATATATTAAATAATCAACTAGCAAAATATTAGGAACTGAAGAATTGAAGAAGACATATTAAATATTTAGAGTAAGTAAACAAACTAATCATTAATTTAATTTTGTCGTAGAAACCACAAATCACAGAAGGAATAAAAGACCGGCAATAAATTACAGATTAAAAAGGACAATAATTTATATGTTCTCCGCCGTTCTATACTGCATGGTAAAGAATAATAAATAAAATCTAAAAACGCAATAAATCGACGCAGCCAAAAGGATTGTCGGTGGAGTAACAAAGTCGGTGGGCGGAAAAGGTTGACCACCTTTGCGCGGCGAGGAGCACCACTTGGGACAATTCCAATTGAAGACAATCGGAATGGATGATAAAGGATAATGGTTTTAATAGACATTTGTAGTGATCAAACGAGTGGCGCACAATGGATAGATCAATTTCGATTGTGCAAATGGTTCATATAGAGGTACGTCCTTATCGAGATACGGAATACAAGTGCCGCTTGAGACGGATACAATAGATGGGGTGGGGGGAATGTTGCTGCGAAGGATAAAAGGGCGTTCGGGCGGCAAATCATTGCCTTGAATAAAACATTCTTCGATTTGCGCTCGCTATGTTTCGCCAACACATAAACAGAAACTACTAGACCCCAAGCAAATTATACAGGGCGACACAGAATAGTGGCTCAACCCTTTAATTTCATTATTTATCAACCGATTGCTATGAAATTTTATAGATTTATACAAGATTGATGATAAATTGTCCGGCGCCTTCACTTACTTAGTACACGGAGACGTCGGTTTGCCTCTTTCACTTGTTTTTATTTGCTAAACCATTTTTATAAAAGCTTGCACATTTATATAAGACGTCATTTAGAATTGACTGACATAATTATCAATAATATACCACTTCCGGTTTTGCCGGAAATGACCCTTACTTTGGATTTTTAAATGGCAACCCCTATCTTTTTTCACTTTTTTGAAATCCTTGGGTCATTTTTAGTATTAAAATAGACTTTCCGTTAATTAAAATCATTTTTAATGCAACAAAAATTGACTTTAAAATATTTCTCTGTGAACATTTTTGAAAATTTAGTTTTGTGGTAATTTAAGTAATAAAAATTGACGCAAAAGATGTTATTAGACTAAAAATGACCCAAGGAATCCAAAAAAGTTAAAATAACTATGGGTCGTCATTTAAAAATCAAAAGTAATTGTCGTTTCCGGTTAAACCGGAAGTGAAACAAATTTGAAAATTACATTAATAAATTCGAAATTAAGTCTTTTATAAATGTGCAAATTTTTATTAAAATGACTTGGCAAATAAACGCGTAAAAGAGGCAAATAGATGTCTCCCTGTACTAGGTAAGTGAAGGCGCCGGAAAAATTTATATCTTTTCCATGGAGTTTAAAGTCATTTAAATAATCATATCTTTTATATTTTTAACGTTAATTAAATAATTCTTTTTGATAACTATTACTGAGATGTCTGCGCATCATTTCCGCTAATTATTTACTACGCTAATTATACAGGGGGCTCGAGAAAGTGGTTCAAAATTGAAATTAACCTCATTCAATCATCATTTTGTATAAATGTGAAAATTTTAGTAAAAATCGGCTGGTTAATAAACAAATGAAAGGGGTGAGCCACTTTTTAGTATCACCCTATATACATTCCAGCAGCTATACGTGAATAAAATGGAGTGCGAAATATTTTAAAGGACAAAAGAAGTTCGGCAATAAATGATGATGTCGCTACTGATTCTACCGAGGTCCTTAATTTCCCACACTCAATGTGTCTTTAAGTAACAAATGCACTAGACGGAAAATGCATATTTTACGACCTTTCTCCTAAGAGACTGCATATAAAAGAGGAGTGTATGGAACTATAGAATAAATATGGGCATGTGATTTTCAGTTTTCCCACTCGCTTTCTGAAAATATTTTGTCGTTTATGCATCTAGGTAAAATGTGTGGATCATTTGAAATTCTAATTTTTCACCAGGCAAGTACTTGTTATTTATTTTAAGAATATAACAGGTTCGTTTCGACCGACTCGACATATAGTTTTGTTGTGTTGTGTTTTCTATTCACTTTTTTTCGCGGAATAAATCTTCATATATTCAAATCGCTTAAAAAGAGCTATAAATATTTACGCCTTCTTCTGCAGGTCCAATTGTATGCATAATTCCCAACATGAATGTGAAAAAATGCCGTTATACTGCTATTGCTTTTTCTTTTTTCGTTTTTTTTTTTTTCATTTGTTATATCTTTTTATTTTAAATTAAATGTCAAATACAAGGTGATTGATGAGACATATAGGCTAAGGGCTAACATTATACTACATACAATGTTCCAAATGTTAAAGTAGAAACCAAAATTTATGGCATTGTTTAAATTCCCCGTTTGAAATGATACTTCATAAAATTAATGCTTTAAAAAGTTCTAAAACTAATATAATACCGGGTGACATAATAATTAATTCAAAGCGTAAAAAATGCTTTAATGCTTTAATTTAAAATCGGTAGTTTAAAAAATAATATTTATGTCGTTATATAATCTCGTAATATTATTTAACGCTGGAAGAAAACAAATTCCCAAGAAAATTATCAGACTAAACGATATTTATTACAACAAGATTTTAAATCCTAAAACACAAGTTTCTGAGATCCAGCAAAAGTAAACTCTTTAGTTAGATGAACTTTACGAAACTTTAACTAAGAGCACACAAAACATCATTATACGACTTAAAAGGAATGATTCAATTGGGACTGTTTCAGTTGAAACGTAGCCGAGTGTGCGTTATACGACTTTTAATGGAAAAAGACAGATAAAGTAACAAATAAACAATTTACAATAGTAATTAATCGCAGAATCGCCCAATTAGATCATTTCTGATAAATAAACAATTCAATCATTAGGAAGTCCTTTCTCCAAGTTTAAATTTTTTGAAATTAAATAAATACTATTTATGTTTATATGATCAAAAATAATTTTAAACTAATCCAACTTATGAGGCTATCCAAGTAAATATCAATTTCATTTTTTTAAATTTGGCTTCTGAGAAGCTCAAAACGTTTTTCCAGACACTAAATTTGGTAGCCATCAGCTGACTTGGATAGCCTGATATTAACCTAACCAAAACCGAATGAGCCTATCCTGCCTATCCAAAAATAAGTTTGATTAAGAAATTAACCAAGTGTAACCTGGACCAGAGCTCAAAAATTAAATTGTAATTAAATGAAGATAAATAATAAACTGATATTACAAGTTCAAAAATATGCTTTATAAAGTATTTGAAAAAAAAAACATTACTAACCTCACCCTCACCCACGTCGTTATTGTTGAGGTTAGAAATCCACCGCCCCTTTTTGTATCACTTACTGACTAAGGCTAAGCAACAAAACCGAAGTAGTTACAGGCAATAAAGTAGTATAGCTTCAAGGCAGTCTTATTATATCACTCTTAACAACATCAACAGTGACAAAATCATGCAAGCCGAATTTAGATTCTCCAAACTTGGAGGAAAAATGTTACAACTGGATGGATACATGTTTCTTTTAAACTACAAAAGTCCGGACAGTGATAAAATAGCTTGGAAATGTTCTAAGAGTGTGAAAACCAAGTGTAAGTGTGAAGCGGTGACCGAAAAAGACGTGGTGGTTGAAGTGAGTGATCTACACAATCACGACATAGACACCATGGAACTTCAACTGTTTCAACGTGTGGAGATTAGATTTTCCAAGAAGGGTACCCGATTCTCATTAGTAAATGGTTATCTGTATCGCGTCAGTGAACGTGGGCCGACTAACTTATATTGGATCTGTAGACATGTCAAAAGTTATAAGTGCAAGTGTAGATTGGTAACCAGAAATGGTTATCTTATTAAAATAAGCGGAGAACATAATCATGAACCCAATGACGATGAAATAATGGACCTAGAAAAACATTTACCGGCGACATCACCCGTTTCGTTTCGTAACAAAATTAAGGAAACTTCGCACGGATGTAGATACTTAAGGTTCAAAGAAAATGTTTCTTTGTAATAAGTGCATTGAGTATTTATATTTCTTGAGGTACATGGAAAACTAAACATTATTTCTTTCCTACATCACAGTATAATTTGTCATAAAGTCAGAATTCTTTGGTGGTAGGTCACAATGAGGAGTATCTTTTAATACTTTTCCGAAGATCGTATCATTTGTAGTTTTTACGCAGCAGCCCTTTAAAAAAACGCTAATTTTGAATTTCGCGTTCTCAGCTAAATATTGTGGATACCTATTATCACAGCTGTCATAATAATTTTTAATTAATTTAGTAACAATTTATTATTGTAATACTAAAAACTTTATAATTAAATGAATGGTGAACATATTGAATGGAGGAACTACTTGTAGGAGTTATATCATCCCCAACATCCCCAATATAAAATTATTCATACTTTATTAAAAACTAATAATATGACAGCTATGACCAGCAGCATCCAAAATATTTAGCTGGCTTCCATTGGCAATTGTTGACATATTAAATATGAGGGCGCGATATTCAAAATTCGCCTGTTTCAAAGGCCTGCTGCATGAAAACTAGAAATGCTAGGAGCTTCAAAAAAATTTTAAAAGGTACTCCTCATTGACCACAACCATCCAAGTATTTTAACTTTGGAAAAAATTATAATGGGTCGAACAAAAAAAACAAACAATATTTGTAATTCCCTATGTTCACCTAAAAAATGAAATACCCGGTATATAATTACTGTGGATTTAATATTTCACTTACTTTTACTAATATATAAACCAATTGTTTCTATGTTATCTACATTATAGAAATGAATATTTTAAAAAAATATATGGAAAGTTTAAGTTCAATACATTAATTACATGCATTGAATGAATGAGTTGAAATAAGTTTAGATTATTTTAAATTTAATAACAAACACCCCAAAGGATTTATAATTTATAAAGTGATAATAGATTAACTATCTTTTAGTTCATAATGTACCTTTTACTAAGAATTATTGTAACTACCGATGTGTTAACAAGTTAATTGAATGTTATTTAGGTTTAAGTTTGGTTAAATTGTTGTTGTTCGAGATTAAAAGGTTTCAATACATTGTTTTATAGACCTAAGAATAAATTAAATGGATTATATTGTTGTTATTGCTGTTGAGAAATGTTATTTAAAACTAATTTGGACTTGATTAAAGACTTCTAACTTTTATCAAATGTTCTTCTTCTTTATTATTTTCTTTTTGTTTAAATTATTTTACAAAAAAGTTTGTTTCGTCTTTTGATGTTTCAAAATAAGATTATTTATATGAACTATTTGTGCCTAATTTATTTTACTGCATTGACTCTTTATTAATTATGCTGGGTTCCATTGGTTCCAAAATTACTTTCACATTCTTCATTACTCTACTTCCGCATTAAAAACTCACTTTAAAGGGGACAATTAATACAAAAAAAAAAGTGAAATTCAAGCAAAGGTCGGTCCAGTGAAAAACGAAGAAGAAAAAAACTTGGGTTTGCCAACATTGGCAAACGCATTGGGGTTTCAATAGATTGGCAATTAGTTGCAAATCCATTAATTCGTTTTTCTGGAACATGTAGGAGGTATTTATCGGTGGTATAGGTATCTATCTCTAAATGGAAGTGCCACAATTCCAGAAGGAGCGAGCTTTTGCCGGAGTGAGCTTTTTGGCCTCTCGTCTCGTCCTGTCGGACGGTTTTCTATTCACGCTCCATTGAATGAACCCTCCACACTCACACACACACACACACACCTAAGCATTTATCACACGCACGAACAAATGCATTCGGGACGTGTGGTGTGTAACGGCAGACCGGGAAAAGTATTTATAGTAAAGTCCACAAAAAGAATTTTCCGTCTGCTGCGGAATATTATGGCAGTATTACATTCGCGGAATAATAAGGACTGTGGAAAGTTATGTAAGCAAAAGCCCGAATAGGCGGCCCAAACGTATATTATAATATTTAATGCATTTCACCCAAGCACATCAAATGAAAAATAAACATTTACAAATTATAAATTAAGTGTAATTCTTTTCGTTTTGCATATGAAACTGAGTCTCTTTACCCAAAAGTATCATTTATTGTTTTTAATTATTAATTAATTCCATGAAAATTTTCTTTTTCTTTTTGTTCTTGGCTTCAATAATTCAGTGCAAATTAAAAAAATATATTAAGTTTTTGAAAATTTGGGAAAAGTCTTCAGCAACATTTTCTTAGTGGTTTGTCATAATTTCGAAATTATATAACAATTTTTCCGCTTTTCAATCTACAATAAGTAACGTTTCTAAAAATGAATGAAGGAGACTAGATTCAAAAGGAAAGTTTTTCTGAAATCAAAGTTTGAAGTCGAAAGTTAGTAAGTTGGCGTATTATTTATCGAATACTAAAAATAATTACTTCTGACCCAAATTACGGTATACATTTCTGTTTTTATCCCAAATTATGCTATTCAAATGCAGATTATTTCGATTAATTTTGTTGAAACTTAGGTGTCAAAATTTTTCATTATCTAAAATTTTCTTACAAATATCATATTTTTTTAGTACATAATTGCATAAAATACGAATTTTGTAGCAACTTAACGAAGTTCCTAGTACTACTTTAATAGAAAGTTGAAAAAAGAATTGTAAAATTTCATTGCGCTGCTCAAAAATCAGTTTTTTTTTTTATAATTTTTTCGGTCTCTTTTCCGATTTTTTAACAAGTGTAAATTTGATTTTATGTTTTTTGCTCCTTTTTAACTGATTATAACAAACTGTTAAAATTTATTTTGAGCATAGACTACAATTTAATTAGATTAAATAAAACCAGAAAAGTTTCTTTATCTTTGTTAATCAAATTTTTTTAAGGAATTGTTTGGGAGAAGGGAATAATAATTTTAAACAGAACTGATTTTGTCACCCATTTTATACACATTGAAACTTATATAAGTTAAGAAAAGAAGACATTTTGCATTTGGAAATTTAGACAGACCTTTTTAGTTACTAACATTAAACACGTAGATTTCCAAACAACTGCAATATGAGCCCCCTCTAGTAAATTAGGCCCTTGCAGATGCTATCAATTTAAAAGGAAGAAGGGGCATACAACTCAATTTTAAAGTAACCTTGTTGCGTAACTACCTTCTTTTTATTCTGATAATATGCTGGTTAGCTAGAGGAACCTGACACCTGGATCCAACAACCCACACACTGCCTCCATTGGGATTTATCGCATTTCAACATCAATCCGTAAAGAGCGAGAGAAAAATAATGTAATTACTTTTTATCCAATTCTTATCAATTGCTCACTTCATTAAAGTGTTTTGCAGCAACGCGGTCAATACCAATTAAACGCATTTTAACATTTAAATATTATAACAGAGTAAAATAAAATCATCAATTTAAACTATATCTGAGTTATCCCAAAAATATGTCGAATAGTGTTCAAAATAATAAACGTAAAAAATATGTTTACAGCAATCCTCAATGACTCAAAGTGAATGCACCGAGCAATTATTACTCTGATGTCGATATAGGAATATTGGCATATATTGATTTTAGCTAGAAGCTAGAAAAGCTGGTCGTAGGTCATAGACTAATTAATTATTAAATATTTTATATCGTAAATCTGCAGTTAGAGACATATAAATTTATCGCATGAAGTATGAACTATTTTTAACTTCTACATCAGTGACAAACTCAATTAAGTGGCGCTCAAATAAATAATCTAAATATATCTCGTTTAGGTTATATAGAATGTGAAAATATTTTCGGACACAGTTTCGCAATTAATTAATTGATTAACTTGCTGATGTCGGCCCAAAATCCAACTGCTATTGTCAGATATCTGAGGATGCTCGCATGTTAAACTAAATCCAAATCCCCAAGGAATGTTAAAATATTCATTGTTGATGCCTCGCTAATATTCCTATATTAGATATGTGTCACTAAACACAAAATGTTAATTGAAATATTATTGTAACTGTGAAGGCGGCAATTAGCGGTGATATTATCTTAAAAATGATGATTGAAAATGGTTATAATGTTCAATTAATTATTTAACAGGGTAAGTAATTATCAAGCGACTCATTGTCAATGAAATTGAAAAACTTGGTAATAATCTACAGAATATTTTATTAAAAAAACATTAAGTTTGTTGAAGTGAAGCGTTCCGTTATTCCTCTCTTCAGCGCGAAATTTCAGAAAAAAAAAACCTCCAGTTATAAAAATGAGGGCTATTAAAATTAGTTTGCTTTTAATTTTCAAAATTTCGTCTGTACAAGCTAGGCTTCAAAAAATCACATTAGGAATACATATCATTCGTCAAAAAAAAAATCATCTTAACTTTCAATTTTAGTGATTCGCATAAAATCACTGTATTGGCATTAAAACTCACCAACGAAACAAAAAAAAAACATTTTTCGACAATTTTCTGAAACTAGGTCATTAAATGAAGTCATTTGTTGTCGGCTCATTTCTTTCGCAATTAATTATTATACAAAAAATATTAATCAAACATTTTTTTAAAGAAAATTCTTGGTAAAAACCGCAAAAACAACTTACCAATTCATCGGTATTGAATGTATTGACTTAATAGCATTTTCACAAACAGAGAGAAACCCTTTCGTGGTCTGGCCCTATACTACCTATACTGCAATAAGCCAAATTGTCGGTGAAATAAAAGCTAATTGCACCATTCAAGAGAAATTAAGAGTGGTTCGTCCCGCAAATTAAATGAAACTAGTAAAGTACTACTTTTCTCGACAAAACCAAACTGTCAATATAATATAAAGCCACTCCCTTACTATTGTAACATTGCAAAATAACAAGAATGAAAAAAAAAAAAAACATTTAATTTTAATAAACTTTCAATGTAATTAAAGCTTTAAATTTCAACAAATTTTTGTGAGCTTCATAACAATATTAACTTAAATATTGCTTTCATTGTATTTCTGAAAATAAAAATAAACAAACAAAAAGAGAATAAAAAAAGACTGAGAAATAAAAAGCAATTCGCACATACATTTATACTAATTTTTAACGCCCCGGCGGCGCAAAATAAATTTAAATTTTAAAGAGGCGGCAACACATAAAAATAAAGCCAGCGGTGTGTAAACTTCCGGTAGAATTGAATTGTTAAATTTCGCTTGCTTCGTAAATATTTACAGTTAGATGTGCTTAGACCTATAAGATGTATGTGTACTTTAGACAGGATAATAAAACATTAGGAGCACCGGGAATAAATACGTCGGAATCTTAAGTGCTCTGGGCTTTGCTCCATTGCTCCATCCTCATCCCTGCTTGCAGTCTCATTTTCATAGACTAGACTAGACTAGACTTGCCTATAGTGCAAGCCGTTGCTACCGCTATGCTTTGCATTTGTGCTCCTTACGCCCAAATGCATTGCATCAATCCGGCGACTGAAACCAAACTGCTGCCGTCTTTCCTCCTGCAAAGGCACAGAAGCGCAACAATCAATGGAATTGTGTAAATTTCCAAAAGGATTTATACTCGTGTAGGTGCAGAAAGAGGAAACCTGGAAACAGCAATGGGGAGATAGCGTTCGTTATTCGACAACTAACGAAAGCAGTCTATAAATTAAATCGATAACTGCAATAAAGTTTATAGCGGCCGCAAAACAACTGAGCTGAGAGCCACAAAACATACTTGTGAACGAAGTAAAGGTATTAAATTAAGTCGTAGGGTGGAGGCGGCAGCGGCAGCAGAGGTACAGCAAACAGCAGTATGCATAGAGCTGAACAGAGGAAGATGAGATTATGTGAATGGGGAATATTTGGGTGCAATATATACGAATGGAATATACTGTCCTCTGTATACGTTCGTTCGTTCGTTCGCTGAAAACGCGCTCTTTAATTTATATTCTAATTTAGAAAGTTTTCATTCATTTTCATTTAGCCGATGTAATCGGCGAAATTATTTCTGAAGCTAAGGCCGCCCCTGCAAATATAAATTATACACACACACACACACTTTTGATTTATTCGCTTGTATGTGGTCCTCTAATTAAACTTCTGATTGATTCTATCTTTTGTTGTTGCAATTTATAAGTTGGCCTTTTCAATAGGCCATTAAAAGAAATTATTACTTTTTAATTTGGATAAATTATGGTTTTGATTAATATTAATTATCAATCGGTTTGATAAGCTATATTTTTATTGCAGAAATTAGAAAAGAGGTTGATCGAGAAGTATATTTAGTCAATTTAAAACAATCTTTTCTTTTTATAATTTTGACATAGTAATAATTAGTTTTTTTTTTTGACCACAGACAACTACTTAAATATTAAAAATAGTTTTTCAAGATGGGATGTTAAAACCTTTTCAGTTTATTTATCATCGTCAATCAAAGATTTAAAAAAAAAGTTTTTAACATAATTTTGAACAAAGTTTTTCTTTCAGTTGCCAATGTTATATTTATGCTGCCATCATTGTAAATTTCAACAATTTTCTTTCTTCGTTCATTTTACAATTACAAAAAGAAGTAAAAAAAAAATATTTTGAAAAATTCGAAATTTTTGCTTTAATAGTTTTTAAATCCAAATTTGCCGAATAAGCAAAAATATGCAGTTCCATTTGAAAAAAAAAACAATAAAATTTTATGTAATAAATATTTCATTTTTGCTGATTTTTATCGTTACTTTTATTAGTTTTATAAGTTATTTGATAAGATTTTTATACACTTCTTGCAACTGAAAAATACAAGATTTCATTTTCAAGAAATTTCATTAAATTTAATGTAAAAAATTACTAAAATATATGATTATTTTCCCGAGGAGTAATTTTCAATAAAAATGATGGAAATGAAGGATATATTGAAAAGTAATCGCAAGATAGGAAAAATTATTCTCCAGAAAGGGTTTCAAATAAATGAATAATTTAGGACAAAGTATCCACCTTTGTTCCAAATTATTCATTTGTTTAAAAACCTTATTTTTTAAATCAAAATATTTTTTAATTAATCCATAATGTTTGTTGTTTGCTTTCAATAACTAGCGACGAACATGTTCTACCGGCACTTCACTTTTTTTCATACAGGGTAGTTCAATAAACCAGTTCACCTAAAGTGCATCGAGATAAATAAAGTCAAATTAAAAACTTATTTGTTTTCATTTCTAGTAAAAGTTTAACCAAATGCTGAACAATAGTTTAATTCTATGTTATTTTTGGTTATAGCGGATTTTCCTACTAACGATTATTTAAATTAATTATATGTGTGTTCAAATTCTGATGGAAAACCTATAATTTTATGAAGTTGGAACATATATTTTTTAGTTCAGAAAATATTACTTAAAATTACTAAAAGTATTTAAAAAAATATTTTTTATTACTTCAAAAAAATATATAAAAAAAAAGTTAAATAATTGATTAAACAAGTGTTCGTTTTAGAAGTAAACATAAAATTGAAATTTCCCGTTGAATTAATTACCTTTTTGTTGACAAACTATTGAAAATTATTTTGTTTATTTACTAATTTAATTAACAACCCCATAAAAAACAAAAATTTCATTAAAATAAATCAAATTAAAAAGAGAATATTAAAAAAAATATTTCATAGTATAAAAAAAAATAATTTCTGGCTTCAAAAACCCAGTTTTATTAGGAAATTGTTAATTCAAACGCTTGCCCTGAAAATATCAAAACACCACAAATAAATTTTTTGTTACAAGAATTTTTTTTTAGAAAGTTAGGAATAATAAAAAAAAAATCGAAAAAAACTTAAAAAAATAAAAACATTTAACCCCCATAATTTCAATCAAGCAAATATAAAACAGAAGATAAAACTGAAAATATCAATAAATTTTCATTTACAATACAGAATTCTCCTCTTAAAACAACCAAAACCGAAAATATTACAAAATTCAAGCTTCATTAGCAAATTGTTTACACCAATATTTGCTTTGCAACTAAAAAATTGTTGATAAATTCAATTACAATTCACCACGAAATTCATTACCGGTTTGTGTAGTTAATTAAAGTTTCATTGATTAATGAGAGTCAGTTTTTAGAAGCCAAAGCGGGAAAGTTCAGCCACAACAAATATGTTGACTGCATTATGTGTACATTTCTATACATAATAAATGGAGGTACGTGAACCTTTAATTTTTCATCGTCAGTTAATGTTTTTGAACATACAATAACAAAAACTTTTCTTATAAGTTTTTTTACGCCAAATCATTATATTAAATCAAAAATGGGTGGTTCCATTTGAAAAAATGAAGTTATTTTGAATGTAAAATGATATTTTTTGAGATTTTTTCTCGAGCACCCTGTGCAATTTATGGAATAATTTTTTTATTTAGTGTAAACGTACATATCTCCTTAATAATTAATAAAAAGAATTGTTCAATTTGTTTAAAAAATGTAAAAGATATGATTCTTTAATTAAGACACTGAATTTTACAAAAGTAACCGGAAGTCGGCAATGCCTTGAAAAGTAGACCTAATAGAAAAAAACTTTTTTTACAAAATCGTTTTTATTTTAAAAAGTCAATTTAAATATGATATAAAAATTGGGGTGTCCCATTTAAAATATCAAAGTTGATATCAACTTCCGGTATAACCGGAAGTGTTCA
>JASKGO010002056.1:0-28319 GCA_030556065.1 Holobus sp. GC000080
TTCTTCTTCTTCTTCTTCTTCTTCTTCTTCTTCTTCTTCTTCTTCTTCTTCTTCTTCTTCTTCTTCTTCTTCTTCTTCTTCTTCTTCTTCTTAAGCTTCGTTTGCCTTCTTCTCTATTGAAAATTGATAATTTTTAACTGCATTCAAATTTTGAGTACACACACTCCATTGGGATTGGCGAAAAAGAAGTTAATTTTTCGCCGATTGTAGTAACCTCGAGTCTCGACTATAAATTAACATGTCCGGGATCGGAAATTAATTGAATTCCATTAGTAATTGTAATTGCAAGCACATTTGAGAGATGCAGAATTTCTCAAATATATCTATAAGTGTGTTCTTCTTGTTAGCTGCGAGCCAGCGAGGAATTTGTGACATCTCTCGACTTTCATTGGCTGGCAAAAAATCCTGTTAGCCTAAAATGCTAGACTAAATACTTAATTATTGCTCTTTTCAACTAAAAAACCACTCAATTGTTTTAAATCGCGCATCATAACGGATCCCAAGTGGTAATCTTCTTATTAATTCGCCTAATTTTTGGTGTTTTAATTGCCGGCTTACGGCTCCAATTCTTTCTTAAAACATACGCGATAATAGTATTTGGTGCATGAGATAATTTGGAAGATTTCGATTAATTTTTAATTTAATTGCTTTTAATTGATTTATTTGCTAATTTTATTTGTTTTTTTTTTATCTTCAGGTTTTTTTTTTGTATTGGAATTGAAAAAAAATTGATTGAAAAATTATTTCATTTTAGTTTAGTTTGCTAGTGACTAAGACTATCCGGAACAAGTTAACTTATTAATAATAAATATTTAAATTATTTGTAATTCTATTGCCAGAGGCACTACTTCCTAATATACTACATCAAGCATTATAACTCGTAAACAATTCTAATTTTCGTTTTAAATCATTTCAAATCAATAATTACTTAAAAATAATAATTTTTGGCAATTCAATTAACAAATAATCTTAGCAATAATTTAAGTATTGTAACAAAATTAGTTGTTAGATCAAAAACATTAAAATCATTCATTTAGAGCAAAATTTCAAAAATTTAAAAAGTAAAAATCCAAACATCCAAGGAAATAATGCTTAAAACAAAACTGAAACATAATAAATCCCACATAAGAAACAACATTTCTTAAATTGAATTTTTCCTAGCATTAATATTAAAAATCATAGATCATTAATTGTATATAACAAGATGAACGAAAATAACGGCAACTTTATCTTTATAATTAAAGAGCCAAAAGTACCAATTAAATAACAACAACCGCAATACATATAAAATGTAACCACACAAAGGTGCAAAGTAGAAAAACTCAAAATCAAATCAAATAAGCAAAAAAAAAAACAATGAAAAAACCGGAAAAAAAATCAACAAAAAGAATTAATAAAGAAGCGATTACAGAAAACTGGAACGAGCTTTGCCATCCAAATACCTCTATATCATTCTTATAAGAGTGTAATTCGTGTCGTTTTGTAATTATTATAGTAATTATATTCTTAAATAACCACATGCATAATGTATAATAACGCGGGTGGAGAGCGAATAAGATGTATTTTGCTATGCTTACATGAAGATACGCTCAGCAGTGCATGGACACATAAAAAATCATATATAAAGACCCTAAAACGTTGCTCAATTACACTAGTTACAAGCAAATACTCCAATAGTAAACATGTGGTCTCCGAAGACACCAGAAATCCTCCTGACAATTCTCCTCCTGCAATGCATTGCGTGCAGTTTGGGCGCGCATTCGAACTCGATACCGGAATCGTTGAAAACCCTACGGAAGTTAAAGGACTGCTTCAGCAGTACCAGCGGCGTCATTTTGTGCTTCAAAGAGAAAGCCCTGGAGGCCCTCAACAGCAGCATTGAGGACGACACTCCTGTGCACATCATGGGCATCGTAGACATCGTCAAGGATCGCAATTTCAACACCAGCAAAACCGACGAAATGTTGCCGGCCGATCCGGAAGAACGCAGCTCCAAAGTGGACGACTTGCTCTACACCAAAGTGGAAGACTACTTGCAATCGCGCTCGTTGAAAATCCACTTGGGAGATGTCGAAGGTAAATTGCGAAATTTTACGAAAACTGCATTTTGCAAAAAAAAAACTTAAATTCGGTGTGTTTCTGAACAAAAAGGTCGCAAGAAAGGAGGCAAAAAGGGAGGCGGCATGCTGATGATGGGCGGCCTGGCAATGGCCGGCATGATGGCCCAAATGTTCATGGGCAAGATCGCCTTCATTGCGGCCTCGGCATTGATGATCGCCAAGATGGCCCTGCTGATCTCCGCCATAGTCGGGCTGAAGAAGCTGGCGTCCGGAGGCGGCGGAGGTGAGTCGACTCACGTAGTGTATGCTACTCCGGAATCCGGCGGCAGCCATGGGGGCGGCGGATGGCAGAGAAGTTACGCGGAAGATGAATACGGTCCTTATAGAGCATACGCTTCGTCCACCTCCGCCTCCGACCGTTACAATCTATCCTACTAAAAAACACGTCTCACAAAAATACTAAAGCCGGATTTCGGTAATTGTCCTTCGTACTTCTACATAGATTATTTCGCTGCTTTCGGTCCTTTCAAAAAGCGCACCCTTTATTTGGGTCTCATTATTATAGGCTAGCTGCTTTTCTTATATTGGCTGTTGTAGGTGACGTTGCCCTACGAAAAAGTCTTGTTCTTTTGGGCACAGTGACTGCTATCGGTGTGCTCCTTAAGAAGTTCTTCCTCGGTTTTGGACTGTTTATGGGCGTCTCTGGACACGCTCTCATTAAAATCTTTTACGTACTCTTCGTCTCTTTTGTTATGGGCTCTAGGAAACATCTTAAACTTTTCTAAGTGCTTCCTTTTAATTTTACCAACAAAAAAAAAGTCATTCGCTGCTTTAATTAATATTTTATTTAATTGTATTTGTGTAGTTTAGTAACCAATGACAAATTTCCTTTTAGGTTCCCACTGATTGAGGAATTGAAAGGACATGTACCTCAAAGTGTATGCAATTGGTTTTGAAACCAATTTAACATTGCATTTATTTATTTACTTACTATTTATTTATTTAATTTTACTGTTTATTTATTCCTAAAAATAGAGAACAACTTCAGACTTAAGATAGTAGATGATAAAGTAATAAATTTGTAATATTTATAAATTTAAAATGCCAAACTTCTTTTTGTATTTTGTAAAACGGAATTAAAGAAAACAAAAATAATTATAAAATTAATTAAAACATTAATTATTAATTGCTAATTGGGAAAATTATTTCTATAAAGTTGTTATGCAGTATATTGGATAATGAAACAAAATTGCTTAATAAACTGTTAATTTCCTTTTTTTCTTTGAACAAACCACTGATCATGAAATTTTACAATATGAGTTAAATGCTTTTTATTTTCATCATTAAACAAAATTAGTTTTAATTTTTAAATTAATAATAATTAAATTTAAAAAATTGAGGAAATTATTTAAATTTACAAATCTCATTAACTTTTTGAATTGTGAATTATAACTTTAAATTTATAAACAATCGATTAAATCCTTAAAATTTTATCAGTTGTTTTAACTCATCAATTGCACACACAAAATTTAATAATGATTCATTAAATAGTAAATTTTTGCAACAATAAATTATCAGTTTACACTTACAGAAATCAATTGTAGAAAACCAAAAGAAATAAACCGGAAAAGCTTCAAATAATTATGAAGAAAGTAAAAACAGTTGAGAAAATGTTGCATGCATCTAGTGCAGTTTTCGATTTGCAATAATTATGAGATGAGGAGGAGACAAATAAGGAAGCAATAAAATAATAACAACATATCAATGCAAGTGTTGTAAAGATGAAATCAAGTTCAAGAATGCGATAGGTGAAACCAAAATGACGCAATATTAAGTAAGTAATATAATTAGCGAAATAATATGCAACATTATTATATATTAATGGACTCCTTTATTTCCGCTCTAGTTCCTTGTTGAACTGTTACACGTCACTTCGATAAATGCCGCTATAGATTATCATCTACTAGTATACTATATGCTCGTCCGATATTTTCATATCAATTTGAAATTAGATACATTTTCTTCTATTTTACAGTTTAAACGCGTCAATGTAATAACATTCAATAGGCGAATCGGAATGATGGTCCTTTTTCGAATTTCGAATTTGGGTAAAACGCGTTTCTTCGTGAAAAGAGAAGCAGCAGGCAGCAACAGCAGCAGCAGCAGAAAAAAAAAAACTTTCTTTGGCCTCGAATCTATGACTAGCTAATAAAATATTAGTTGTTCACTATTATTAAGTACGAATCGGTGAATAAGATTCGTGCACTGCCCGCGGGCGTATGTATGTATTAATAATAATGAGAAAAGGAAAAAATCCGGAAAAAGCCTCTATACTCTTCATGCAAATGCAAAATGGGACGTTAAGAAGACGCGCAGCATCTTTTTGCCTTTTTGCTTCACAGGGTAATTGCAATTGTTAAATTTGTTTATAGCCGTCAAATGTCTTTTGTATTCCATAAAGAAATTAATGTTAGTAAGTAACAGTCAATCAAAAACGTTATTTGAACAATTTAAATAATAAAATTGGAATGTTATTTGCCAAATTAAAAATAAATATATATTGCCTCAAAATTATACTAATTAATTTTTTTTTTTTTGGTAAACTTTCACTTTGCTAAATTTATAAATTTATTATTAATGAATAATGAATATTTAACAATTTTTGGAAATTATACTTGTTAATAAACATCAATACACAAACTCATCATTAATCAAATCGAAAATCAATTTTGCAAAGATGCAAGTCACAAAATCAACAAATCGAAAAGCAAATGTTGCAAAAACTATCAGGAAAAAAAAAACTACAAACATCCTGTAGAAACAGAAGAAGTAGAAGAAGAAGAAGAAGTTGCAAGCAAGCGAGCAATGTTTAGCTGTGTCTATATGTTTAATGCATCTACATCTTAACTTGTATGTTGTTCGTTCGTCGTACTATATCCGAGTGAAAGTTTAAAAACCTGTGAGAAATTTGCGACCTAGAAGGCTTGTCTTCTAAACACAACGGATCGGGTTTTCATTGAAATCCGGATTCGGTTTTATTAGGAGAGATATAATAGCCCGATGCAAGAGCTACTTGTACTCAAATGCACACACACACTTGTAAACAATTTTTTCATTCGTTCTAATCGCACACATAGAATACCAACTAGTCGACTGCTCGTACAAGAACAGTAGTTGTCGTTGACGTTGTCTATTCGAAGTCTTTCAGTCGTCTTTTCTGCGGACAATGCTCGTTTTGCTCGATCCGTGTCACACATTTGCAAAATTTATGTTAATTTCCCGTAATTCCCAATTATCTTTAAATCAATATTTATTTTCTTCAAAATTCAAAATTGTTTTATTAGTTAAAATTGAAATTTTCGGTGGAATTAGAAAAAATAAAATTAATTAGGCATTTTTTGCCAAATTGCAAAAAAAAAACTTAATTAATAATTAATTTCACTTAGCATTTTCAATAAAAATAATAAAAAAGAAAATTAAGATGAAATATATTATGGTCGGTTCGACCCAAAACAACATCCGTGTTGCAAATTTTATATTCTAATAATATATTTAATATGTAATTTTTAAATGCTCCCAATTCAATTTAGATTTTCGAAGGCAGACAGTCCATCCTATTATTATTTACGCGCATTTGTGTACTTTAACACCGGTTAATTATAGTTCAATTGCATAAAACTAATTCGATGTAAATTAATTTAAATATGTCTTTAAAGAGAGAAATATTAATCGCAGTTAATCACAGTTATTGTTCCAAGTTGAGAGCAGTAATTTTAAAACTACACGCAATTCGCACAACTAATTTTCATTATTATCTTAACTCATTAGAAAATAAGATTATAAAAAAAAAACAAGTGTTTTGCCAGTTACAAATTGATGTAATGTTGTTTATTAAATGCATTCAGAAATAATTACCGCTTTATGCATTCTTGTCTATGAATTTTGCATCAAATTAATTATTAATATTTTAATACCAAATGCAAGGCGTGTTTTATTCGAATAACTCATATAATTATGTTATTATATGGAACATAAATGCAGTTTTATAATTATTAATTAACTGTAATAAAAAAAATATTTATCCGTTAATAGATGACTTCTAAAAGATAAAGTAATTATAATTAGTTGGAAAATTAGGATGAAATAATGTAACAGAAGACAATTATTTATTTTTATTCATTTGATTCTTTTACATTTCATGTAAAAAGTTGCTAAAACTTTAGCAAACACAAAGAAAAAAATAGCACAAAAATAAAACCCAATAAAACAAGGACCATAAAAAAGAAACTTGTCACACCGGCAAAATAATTTAATATTATAAAAAACACTTTTGAATATTTAATCGCTAGTTTAGTCACATAAAAAATAACATACAGGCAAAGACCTACAATATCCTAGAGCAAGTTTCATTCTCAATACATATTTACCCAACGTATTATTTTGAAAGCACACACTTACTGCACACACCAAGCCAAGCAATCCAAGTGCTTATTTTGTCGAGGCGAAATTATACAGAAGGCATGTTTTAGATATTTGCCTTTGGAGCTTTCGTAGATTTCGTTCTCAACGAAAACAAACACTACGTTTTGTATTTTTCTGCAACGAATTGTATCAAAACCTAGTTTTTTTCTTTCGTTTTTCTTTCGAAAATTATTGCTTGGAAGACATTGGATCTACCATTGAGGATTGAGAAAGTAAACCACAAAACAAATACTACATTTAAGTATAGAGCGAGCAACAGCGAGTGCTTTACAAATTACAAGGGACCTTTGATAGCTCGAGTTAGATGTACGAGTTTCGATTAATCGAATCGAGCACCATCATCTCTTCGTCCGTGGGCACGGATCTTCTATAGTGACCGTCAGCACCGTCTTCGAAGGAGCTTGAAGCCGAGTGGCTCGAGGAATGCGACTGATGCTTCACTATTTCCACCGTGGTTTTCTCTTTTTCGCTGCTCACCAGCTTCTTCAAGCCTAGGATTGCAGCCAAAACCAATGCCATCTTACCTATTAATACCACCGATATCATAAATTATTAAAGAAAAAAAAAATAATATTTTGATTGCTAACCAATTAAAAGAGCTGTGCCAGCAATGACGGCAATGGTCTTGTAGGTCATCGCCATAATAACTCCCTTGACAGCCAAAGCGGCCAAAAAGGGTCCTGCATATCTATTCTTTTTCTTCCGGCGAGCCTCCTCCACCATTTTCGGTAAATTAATATTAATAGTATGCGTGTCCAAAAAATTATCTACAAAAACCAAAATCTGCCCTCGCAGAAAATGCATTTTTTATAACGAATTTAGTACTTACAAGCAGCATCATAAAGCAAATCATTGACGCGTTCATTGTCCAATGATTGCAACTGCTCTTCGTCCATGGCCTCCATGGCTCTGGCAGTCCTACTACCGTTGCGCACTTGAAGAATATCGATGCCGCCCAGCACCTCCACCTGCGGCTGATTCCTGAGAAACTTCTGCACCGTCTTCAGCCCTTTGATCTTGAGGCATTTGAACGTGTCGCTCTGCCTCTGGCATGTCTCGTACATGTTCCTCAGATTGCTCCAGCGGGGATCGACCTTTCCGTCGCCGACACAACAAGCCACCAGTACCAACAGCAGGACCAACTTCCTGAACGTCATCTCGGACCGAAAGAAACCTTAAGGACTACGCTTTGATGCACACAGTGCATCCAATTTATTCACTCCGTTTGGGCACGTTTTACAGCCTTTCAGAGCGAATCTATGGACGATAAGTGCACGCAATGCCAGCCACATAGTCAACACACAGACCTAATTCCTATACATGTGTGCAGAATGCACTTATGCACATGCAGTTCTATGCAAACAAGTGTTTCCTGCTTTATTTGTGTTTCCGTGCGTGTGTGTCTGTATGTGTAAATTGGTTTGCTTCTGTGTGCGCGCATCAGGAGTTAATTGCAGTTTTTGCTGTTTGCCCGCACATCAGCCCATAGCTGATGCCGACAGTTATGCTCGATACCCATATGGGTAAGTGTATTATGGATAATTAACATGCAATCAATAACAATACATTAGATGTATGTAATGAGAAAAGGATCAAACACTGATTAGACGCAATTAGATTTGCGAAGCGCACAAACAGAAGTCCTGGTTTTTACGCCGCATCGCCGTTTGCTGCTTCATCCGTACACTTAATCGCATGTGAACTTTCTTCTTCCCGTTTAGGTATGCTCAATACTGTGGTTTTCGTACTAATATTCCATACAATTCATGGATAATGATGTAAATGTTTTGCTAATTTCAGTTATCAACATTATTGTCGGTTTTTCCTCTTCTTCAATCTTTAAATTGCTTAGATTTTGCAATTTATAATTTGAACAGAGTGAACAATTAATGGTGTTTATAAAATTTCCCCAGCATTGAAGATCAACCTGATCATAATGCTTTTCGAATTCATTTTTATTGGCTTTATATCAATTTTTTGTATTGTTTTGGTTGCATTGCAATTCATTGTTTTAATAAGTTGAACGATTTATGGAGCTTATGAAATTTTCCCAGTTTTTTTTTTCTAGATTTGGAATAACTCTTGGAAGCTTAGTCACAGTTGGTATACCATAATCTTCATACTCTTCTAAAGAACAGTCAATTATTGTAACCTTTTTCTTTTTTTTTTATCTCAGCTATGGTTTCCTTTTTATGATTGATTTAAGAATTTTTTTTATTCATCAATTTTGAAACAAAAGTTTTCTAAAAGAACCACAAAAAACTTTTTGTAAATTGTTTCCTGTAAATTCTAATATATTCTCTTTAAAGAACAATGTCCAAACTTTAACAATAAACCAAATAACACTTCATACAAAAAGCAACCTATTAATTTAAAAAAAGATAATGATCTTTTTTTTTGTTATAAAATATAATCCAACAATAACAAATTTAACACAAACGTGTTTTTTGTAATCTAAAACAAGGAAAAAAATGTATCAACCATCAGACACGATAATTTTCCACTTAGAGTTTCCTCCGACACTTTTTTTCATTAGCAATGAAAAAGAAAAAGTCGTAGGTTTTAACCTGGAAACGTCTAAATATTATAATCCCATCATAATTTATGGATATTACGAGCAACCTTAACGAAATTTTACTATATATGCCGTTCATTGAATGGAAGACAAAAACGAAACGAAATTCAAAGGAAAAAGAAGAAGAAGAAGAAGAAGAAGAAGAAGAAGATGAAGAGGAAGAAGAAGAAGAAGCAGCAGCAACAGCAGCAAAAGAAATAATAACGTGCGAACTAGGCAATGATTATTATCGTAACTCATAACATGGATATGAATGCACCAGATCCATTGTTGATTAAAGGTCCGCATTGTATTTAAAACAAAAATTCGAGCGCACTTTATTAAATTTTTCAAGTTTCTTTTTGCTTTCTTCTTCCTTTAACACTTTTTTGTTCCGTTAGATTTTCACGCTTTGTTTTTTATTTTTCAATTTTGTCTCTAAATTAAAGAAATATTTCTTTGCTTTTTAGATTTTGTTTGTTAATTATTATTCTAATTTTAAACTAATTTATAATTAAAAAATTATATTCAAAATTTAACTAATTTATAATTTTAAAAGATATTTAAAAAAACAATAATTAAATCATAACTTTGGTTTTTGATCAAAGAATTATAAAATTTTAAATTGTCATTATGAAAAAAAGTAATAACAATTCATAAAGTCCCTCTTTCCTTATGAAAGAACAAAACAAAATGAAAGGAAAAAACAGTACAGATTTTTTTGGAAGTGGACTTGCGATCGGCACAATTAAGAATGTGGGTCGGTTATATCTGTAGGGATCCTCGCCGAAGATGAAGAGAAGATGATCGTAAACGTTTTCCAGCCTCATCAGTCTCATCACGAAGAAGAAGAAGAACACGGAATTCAGAATTTTCGTTCAGTCCAGCACGCACCCAGTAAGTGCAGAGAAAGACGTTTTCCACTCTTTGGCGAAAATTAGTTTTGCACACTGGGAATATGTAACCCAGAATCACTATTCTTCTTCCGCATCAAAAAAAAAAAACACTTTACAAAGAGTCATAACAAGAACCTGTCAATCAAAACGTCAATATAGTGTAGGTGTATTTTGGATGTAACTATTTTTCTGCTGTTTCATTTTTATTTTTTTAGCTATCCTTAATCCTATATCGCGATCTGTTTGTTTGTGCTTTCCGCCTCTTTGAGATTTTATCTGACGATGAACTAGATCTGTCTAGGTTTCCATGGTCTTTCTTACAGCGAATACAGCAAAGAGACAGCCGAGAAAAAAGCTAAGTGCATTGTTGGTTACTTAACTCTTTCTACGCTTATGAACGCTTCAAAGATCACGCAACTGTAGCAAAAACCAAAGTATGAGATAAAAGTCGACTCTTGTTTTTTTTTGCCAGTCGTCTCTGATTTAATATACTTTTTCCTACTTGATTAATGCTCTTGTTTATTTTGTTAATCGTGGGAGCTTTTTTCATGAGTGTTTTTTGACACCGATAATTATTATTTATCATTGTTTTATTGTTTATAAGTACGAGTGAATTGCATTGTTATAATAAGTATTACAGTCAATTATTTTAGCAAATTATACAAAACAAAAAATTTAAATAGTACAATTAAATTACCTGCTATTTTTTTCTTAAAAAAAATATAAAAGAAAACTTAAAATATAATAAAAAACATTTGAGATTCTATGAATAAATTATATTTTGCTTTTTTTTGTTGTTCTTTGATTAAAAAGATAGAAATTAATTCAGAAATATTTTGCTACTTTATTGTGCAAATATGGTTGTATAGAGAGAATAAAGAATAAAAAAAATATGTTTCAAGTACAATAAAAATAAGAGTCGTGACCTAGAAAAGCATAGTTTCGGAAAATATTTTTTTCTATGGATTATTTTATTTCTTGGCCAATTACAAAGTACAAATCTAATATCTGAGAACATTAACTTTGTTAAGCTTTCATTTTAATTCAACCATATTTTCTAAATAGCATTACTCTAATTACTTTATCAAACAAAATTTAATTAAGGAAATTTTAAGTCAATATTTAAAAACAAAAAACTAAAATTTGCTCTCTATTTTAATTTCTTTTTACATTTTTTTTTTAATTAAAAATAATTTAATAAACATAGAGCAGTGATCCAAATTAAATAACAAAAAAATAAATAAAATCAGTTTCCTATTTGTTAACTGCAAACCAAACAAGTGCCGTAAACTTGGACATTACTTCTAAAACGACGACAGTTTTATTAGCTAATTAAACGCGAATTGCTCACTTTTAAGGATTGTGTTTTCCTGTAAACAATGGAAAAAAGTCCAAGTGTAAGACCTTTTAATGCGGCTTTATGTGTTCATACAGTTATTAAATTAAAAACAGCAAAACGGAAGCGATTTAATTAGGTTTACAGTCTGTAAATCATCCCGTCCCTAAATTAACACTTAAAAAAAAACATAAAACTGCAATTTATGGGTTTCACATTTATTTTTTTTAGCACTTTTTTAATACTTTTCTTAGTAGATATCAATCTTAATTTGCATTAAAATTTAATAATTACTAACTGAATGAAAATAAAATCAATAGATTTGACATTCAATAATAAATCGAATGTCGAATGTTGAATGAAGAGAACATTTTTTTCCGGAGTCGATTCTTTTGCGGTCGGAATAAATGAAGCAGAAAAAGATAAGAAGTAAATCACGCATGAAATACTTTTCTTCTATGCACATTGTAGATTGAACAATATATGCATAATACATTTTCACGTCATAGTTCTACATATTTTGCCGCAGAATTAGCTAAATATCACGACTCGCAAAGACTAGGATGAAGATGATGATGATGATGGACGAGGATTCGTGTGGTACGTGTGCCGGATGCGAGTACCTACTTTGATTACAATATTATTATACTCTAACTATATGGTTTTAAGCATTCTTCGCTTATGTGTATTCTTGCAGTATGTATTCTTATCCTCTTTGCCATTATTTTCTATTGCTGTAGGAATATGTGCTATGTGTGCACAAAATTATTTTTGCAAATCGTTAATTTCTATTATTTTTTTTTTGTTTTGTTTTCGTTTTTATGATTTGATTTTTATATTATCATAAAATAAAGTTCTGGTTTAATTAAAGTAATCTCATTTTTATTGTCATTTTTGCTGTTTTTATTGCTTATAATCTTATTTTATTTCTAACGAAAATTAACAATACATAAAAGTAAAAATTATTGCTGCAGATTAATTTAAAACTAATTTTAAATTAAATTAATTTTTACATGAATTTATAATTTAAAGGAAAGCATTACTTATTTTCTAATTTTCTTTCTCGTTTTTAATCAGATTAAAAAAAAATTTCACTAAAGAAAAATTTGAAATTAAAATAAAAGTGAAAAAATCAAATTAAAATACATAAAAAATTATTACAATTTCGTCTAGAAAGGTAGATACGGATTATAGTTTCTAAATACGAGGCATTTCCTCAAATCCTTCATATAGCTGATAGCTTAAAAGGCCAATAGGACGTGCAAACTACTTCGATAAACACATTGACATTCCTTATTCGCGTAGAAGAACTGCGACAGCGATCAATTTTTTTCTTTTATATTCTTTCTTCGTATTGATACAACTTTGTAATAGTGCTGAAGTCTCTTCTAACGTATCATATAGTGGTGGATGTATCGACTTCTAGATATTTATAGAAACTTACAAATTAATTAGAGAGTGAAATTGAAGTGCTTAGTACAGTTTTATTCACCACCTGTCTTCTCTCTGTTTCCTTTTTGCATATATTCATATTAGTAGAACACATAGTGTTTTCCATTTTCATAATTTTGTACTCGCCACTAGAGTTCGAGTACTATACAAATTAGCAATGCAATTATTGCGGATCATCTCGATCTCATTGCTTTTCGAATTTTCGTTTTTATTGGCTTTTTAGCCATATTTTTTTAATAGATTTTTTATTCCATTTTTTGATGCTAATAATTTGCACTATAATAATTGTTATAATTGTAAATAATTAATGAGATTTTAATAATTTTTTGATGATATTTTAAATATTTATTAAGTATTGTTTGTAGTATTAATAATATAATATTATAAAAGTGTAAATAAAATAAATTAAAAATAAAATCGAATAAAAATAAAAATTTGCACATTAAATAATTTGAATTTAGAGAAAAATTAAATAATTGAAATATTCCAAAATCAATATTTCTTCAAAGCAAATAAAAATATATACTTCCAATAATTAAACAAAAAATCCCAAATAAAAAATTTTAAAAAGAAAAAATAAATGAAATAAAATATAATAAGTGGTACCATTATAAAATAAAGCGAATGCAAATTTAGCCAAGTTTAACGCTACTTAAGCGTTCGTTGAAGCGTAAATGGCAAAAATAAAACATTATAAAGTGCGCAAAATGAAAAATCTCTTGAACATGATTCAATTCCATGTGGTCATCCGCAGCACGTCTGCTACTTCAACCGACTGTATAAATTTCATTAATAAGAGCCAAGAGAAAGTTTATAGAAAACAATTAAAGAGCAAATAGAACCGAATTCTCTACGAGTTGTTAAGCATTACTAAAGAGATGTACCGATGTATAAAGCGAAGAATTTCACAATGAAATTTTTCGCCGGATGCAAAACCCAAGCTTTTCTTTATAAATTAAACCAATAAACTAACAAGAAGTCGACTGAAAAAATATCAAATATAACAAATTAATAAATAAGTAAATAAACTGAGTCAATTTAAGTGAGCAAATTGCCAATTAAACGCGTGTTTTTTTTTTCTTCTACTGTGTGCTGCTTATTAATTAAAAAGACAAGATGTAGTAAATATATGTCAGTGATTTCAGTATGTATTACGATATACTTTCTTGTTGCATTTGTGCCTTTAATGCCCAAACAAACAAACAAAAAAAAACAAAAAAAGAAACAAGGAAACAGGAAAAAAGAGCAATGCATTGCGTTAATTAAAAATAAATTTGTAGCAATATTCGGTGACCTGTAAGTCTACGAAATTTTGAGAGAGTTCTTCTTGAATGAAATCGTAGTGGTAGCGCTCGAGGTGAAGAACGGCAAAAAAGGAAATCTCGTTTTCTAGACGAACCGGCCCAACGAAAATCATCATCATCGAACAGATTCACTGTCTTTTTGTGTTCTAATAATGAGGAATGGCAAGAATGGCGTACAGGCAGAATAGAAGTAAAGCGCGAGAAACGTTGGCGCGTTGAAGAAGAAAAAGCGCAATTAAAGCGAGTAAGAGTTTAGCTGTGTTAGTTGGTATCGAAGAGATAAGTTTTCTGTGTGTGTGTGTGTGTGTGTGTGTGAGTGTGTGTGTGAGTGTGTGTGCGCGTGTGGTTGTTGAATCGTGTGATCGACCAATGGTCGTATGGCCGGAATTTTGTAGGTCATCATCGAGAACCAATCGGACTTCTAGGCAAATGTGCCAATGATGCAAAGTGTAGGTGCTCATCTCTCTTTCTTCTTCGCTGCTCTTTTGCTGATCGTTTCCCATCCCAGGCAGCGAGCAGCCTAGAGAGCGGGTCAAGTCAGGGAAAGGTCACGGCGAAGGCAGCAGCAGCAACAGCACAAACACAGCACCAGCAAAAGAACCGCGCCGCAGCAAAGGAAGAAGAAGAAGAAGAAGGCGAACAGGAGAAGAAGAAGAAGACGCCAAACGAGCAGTATAAAACCGGCGGAGCTCTTCGGTTTTGGCACAGTACCACACACTAGACGGATAGTGCCACTTGAGCCGCAGCACGTTGTGAATAATTAGTAAAGAGGGTCGACAACTAATTAGTGCGATCACTTCCGACATATTATTACTGTTCGTCACGAGAAATAAATTTGGCAAAAATGGCAGTGCGCTTTACGTGTGTGCTTGTGTTGCTGGTGGCCGTTTCGGCGACGTTCGCAGTCGACCCCATCGATAACGGCGGCGTCCGCATCGCCCTCAGGGTGTACGACGAATGCAGCAAAAGCGACGGATTCTGGCCGTGCATGAAGAAGAAGGCCTACACCGCCTTGTCCCGCTTGGCCCGCATGGATAAGTTCACCGTGTCCGAAGGTGTGACCATTGTACGCTCTGAAGATACGCCCCAGGTGGCCGACAACATCATCACCGAGGACCAACTGGATGCCTCGTTGCCACGCGCCCTCGACGCCAAAGACGCCGCTCTGGACTCTATGCTAATGGACAAAGTTTCCTCGTTTGTCGGATCCAGAACGGTGCAAATCACATTGCCCAAAATCTCCGCTGAAGATTTCGGTATTGAAGAAGGTACGTCTTCCACACAAAATAAAGAAAATAATAAATAAGCAAATGAGCGAAATTAATGATTGGTAATGTTTGTGATGTATATGTAGGTCGTGGCAAGAAGATGAAGGGAATGATGCACGGAATGATGATGGGCATCGCCGCAAAAATGGCCACCTTGATCCCCGTGTCGATTGCCGGTTTGTTCTTGCTGGCCGGTAAGGCTTTGATCATCGCCAAAATCGCCCTGCTGCTGTCCGGCATCATTGCCATCAAGAAGCTGCTCGCCTCGAAACAGGGCGGCGGCGGCGGCGGACACGGAGGTGGTCACGGCGGTTGGTCCTCCGGAGGCAGCGGCGGCGGCTGGGACAAGAGGTCCTTCGACGAAGCCCAAAAGTTGGCCTACAAAGCGTACGCACCCCAATAATCCTTCGCGCGTCCGCATCCGCACACATTCTAGAATTTTGCCAATTTTTTTCTCTTTTGTATAAAATAACAATAATGGACCAATTTTCTGGTCGTCTCTCCTCCCCTATCCCTCTATTCTCTCTTCCAACTCCCGATATTCTTCATTGGAGCAAAACACCAAACAAACTAGTTTTAATAAATTATCTCTGACACCATAATTACATTATTTTTTTTTTCGCAAAAATGAAACACAAGTCATCCTTCTTTCCATCGTATTGATCCATTAAAACTTCTAAACTCCACAAACTACATCACATAGATGATCTAAGAGACTCCACCGATCCGTTTTGTTTGTTTGTTTGAACTTCTCTAAGCCGACGACGTAAAAATTTGTACAAACGACAAGTTTCGACGAACGATTGTTGATATTTATAATAATGATTGTTATTATTTATTACTGTATTTATAATAAATAAATATAATTTATTCCATTTGCATGAAGTTTGATTGCGTGCGTGCTTGCTTGCCAGTGAGAATCTTTTTCTGCTTCATTTTTATAGGCATCCAGTGATGTATGAACTTGAACTTGACTCTTAATAAGGGGCCAATGTTAGTGGCGCGCAACATTTGGTTCAAGGTTTTCTAATATTGTAAACCTTATGCTTCAAGAAGCGTCGAGAAGAGCATCCATGGCGAGCGCAAGGTGCGAAAAAACGTTTCATTTATTCACGCACTTGCACCAACTTTCTCCACACCTAATTCCTTCCAACTGTAAAAACCACCTGCTAATTGCGAGAAATTCATTACGCGCGCGACGAAAAATCTATACCGAACGCACATCAAAAAATATTTCCGAAATTAATTGACCGATTTAATTAGCCGATTTTTTTTCCTCCTCCTTCTTCTGCTTCTTCTTCTTCTTCATCTAAACCAATTAGTGTTTCTTCGGCGACGAGAAACCACCTAAATCCATTTATGTAAAATGCAAATCAGCATCATTAATGCAAACATTTAATGAATTGTGATTCCACCATAAATTAGACTTAACTCGAACGTCGCGCTGCAGTTAAATATAGAAAATGCTAATTACATTATTTTCACCGCACACATTAATTCTAATGTTAAATCCTCTTTAAGTATAGTTTGCAAAGAGCAGCAAAAAGCTGTGAAAACAGTGTGAGCAATGCTACAAGTGCATAATGCGGTTTGAGACACTTGCACTGAATTTATTAAACTTGCAAAGAGGTAATTTTCTAATTTGCAGTGGCATAATGAATGCATTTTAAATGAACTGCACCTTAGAGAAGATATTTGAGAGCTTATGAGGTGACACGAAAATGGATTTCGGAATTAAGGCCATCAAATATAGTCAGTCAGTAGAGTCGGTTGCGGTTCTTCAAATTAAGCATACAGCCAGCCACTGCTGAGACATCATCGTCCTTTTAGCATTTTAGTAGTGAACCGCACGAAACGGTAGAAGTGCTTATTTGCTTTTTCCTCTTTCGGTTCTTTCGTTTTGTTCGTCATTTCTGTTTATTTCTTTTTCTTTTTTTTTTTTTTTGAAACGCTATCGAATTATTTAATAGCTTTAAATGCTCCAGTTTTCGTGGACGAACGACAGTGAAATTACTATCTTTAATATGCTTTGTTTACTATACTTTAATTTTTTTTCATTGTTGGTAAAGATATTGTTTATTGATTTTGGATTTCTTTTTAAAGATACTTCTGAATATTTATTCAAACAAAACTAAATATTGTATTTACTGTTTTCATTTTTAGTTGTTAACTTTTAGGATTTCCTTTTGGATTTTGCTATTTGTATTTGACAAACATTGAAAATAACCAGTAAGAATTGAAAAATTATGGCAGAAGATAGTAGTAATTAAAATTTTTAATAGCTACATATAAAATTGTTTAAATTTGTTCATTAAATACTGTCTTCTAAAACTATTTACTGTAAAATTAAAGTACTTTTTTTAACGAATCGGAAGTGAGCGACAGCTGCCAGCGATAACTCAAATTTTAAGTATTAGAAATTATTTTTTTTTCGAAAATAAGCTTTCCACGTCTCTATTTACCAACATGGAAAATATGATTCGTTATCGCTGGAAAATTTGTATACACAATTGGTGTTCTTTTGGACATTTCCACCGACGCGATCTCTCCTAAGATTTGTTGGGTTTGATAGTTTTTTCCGGGAAAACGAAAAGAGGTAGCACTTTTCTTGAAACGGATATTCAATAAGTAATAGATAAGCTTTAAAAATAATTTGTTATCGCTGGAAAAATTGTATACACAATTGGTTTTTTTGATAATTTTCCTAATTGCCATTTAACTACATGTAAACTTTACGATTATTTTTTTTTTTTTTTTGAAAACTAGAAGAGGTAGCACATTTTTTATTTTTGAAATTGATTACTTGGAGCATACTTTAAATAAATCTATTAAAAAAAATTCAAAAAAAAAAAATTCTTTGGAATTTTCCAAAAATTTTTCGGAAAATTGAAAAAAATTTCCAGTTTTTTCCACATTTTTAATGTGTAGATGGTAAATAGAGACGTAGAAAGCTTATTTTCGGAAAAAATAATTTCTAATACTTGAAATTTGAGTTATCGCTGGCAGTTATCGTTCACTTCCGATTCGTCTTTTTTTACATTTTAATATTTCTTTTTAATTATTTTTCCAATCTTTTATTTCTCATCTTCAAAATAAGTTCTTCCCTCTTAATGCAATAGATAAATAACATTTTTGAATTCTAAGTAATTTCGTTTTAAATTTAAAAATGTATTTCATAAACTTTTACATTCCAAGCATTAATAAGTACACATTTATTTATTACTAAGGAACGTAAAAAAGAATATAAAATGCAATAAATGTTATCAAATAGAAATATTCAGGTTAATATTTACTCAGCTAAGGAGTATCAATAATTTTGCTTGTTTATTAAGCGGAATGACGTTAATTGACGCTGAAACACGGATTTAAAAATATCTCCTGATTATTTTATTTTTGATCATAGATTATCAAAGATAAATAGCTACAAAATCTATAAAAATAAAACACAATTACCAATCTAAATTGGCAAATTAAAAAATTAATTAATTAATTTAAAAAAAAAATAGAGAAATTGAAAATAAAGCACAGACATTTTAAAGGATCAATTTGTATTTACACTCTTTTAAAATGCAATTTGTAAGCAATCTGCATCTTGTATATTCAAGCGCAATAAAACAGTTACCTGAAATTCTAAACTAATCGTTTAAGTTGGAAAAATTCAACAAGCAAGTACAACGAAAAAGCAGTCGATTTGCATTAACCTACTGCTACAATTAAATAGTCTTCCTTTAATCCTTTCCACTTTTTAATTGTTCAACTTTTAGGAGACCAATTGCAAGCTTTATGTTTTTTTAATCAATTTTCCTTTGTGTGAAAAATTGCAATTTTTGTATAATATTTATTATATGGTAAACTTCTTCATATGTACTCGTATATATAACGAATAATTACTAAATGATATCTAATATTTTATCTGCTTAGAGATAAGGAAATGCATTCAATACGGGAAATTTAGTCATAGTCGTTGGAAGTTGCCAGCACACTGAAACCTTTGTTTGATTCACATCATGAAAAGAAAAACTAGTGTAACAACAAAATCCGAGAGCAAATCTATTTCTTCCGCAGTCAGGTAAATTTAAAAATTGAATATATTTTATAAAATATGTAAGCTTCAACAAAAAAAAAATGTATTGCTTATAGCATATCAAGTTCATCTCAACAAACTACAAATGTTGAAGTAAGAAGAGAACTTGGATTCTCAAATCCAAGTCCTCAAATCAATAAAGTTGTTACTCATCAGACAGTAACTAATATTACTCGCCAAATTAGTACTGAAACTCAACAAAAGAAAACTCAAAAGCAAGCAGTTACTTACACACCTCTGTACAAGCAAAACGCATTAGACCGATGGAACATCTCTTCCCCTGGAAATCTTAGTAGAACAGTTCTTGGAATTAACAGCAACATTGAAGCTGTACCGTCAACTAGCGGCCTTCAAATTTCAAAAAATCTGACGACTCCTTTGAATCTTTTCGAAGGGAATTCCTCTGTATTTAATTCCAGTCCTCCAACTTCAAGAACTGAATTGACAAAGTTACCACCGAAAAATTTACGAAATGTGGACGGAAGACCAAATGAAGCAAATACTCAGTTTCAAATCTCTAATCCTCAATTCGTAAATTACAAATCGGCGCCCGCAGATTTAGAGCAAATGGAAAAACCGATGAAAATAAAAGTAATAAAGAATGGCAAAGTATATGACAAGAACTGTAAAGTTCCAACTTATAATACCAGTGGCAAAAACAGAGGCCTTGCTTTGATTATCAATAATATAAACTTCATCAATAATGCAAAAGAGAATAGATCGGGAGCAAAAGTTGATGAGAAAAATCTGACATCGTTGTTTAAGGAACTGAAAATATCCCCGACAGTTAAACGCAATCTAAAAAGACAAGAAATGTTGAAAGCTTTAAAGGATTTTGCCAAGAATTCACAATTGAGTAAAGTAGACTTGTGCTTTATAGTGATAATGAGCCATGGCTATGGAAATATTAATGGTAACACCGTTGTTTGTGGTACTGATGATGAAGAAGTTTCCGTCCCAACTATCACGGACTTTTTTACGGATGGGAATTGTCCGGCATTAAAGGGCAAACCCAAAATTTTCGTCTTTCAAGCCTGCAGGTTAGTAATATTGTAACATCACAATGTTAATGATAATTTCCCAAGATTATTATTCAGGTCCTTGATTTTCAATTCTCTCCGATAGCAATTTTAGAATCACACTTAAAATATTACGAAAATAATGATACAGAAAAATAAAATCCTAAAAGAAATTATCTGCAACGAGCAAAAAGTCTTTCCAGTTTTGATATTTGCATTTCTGTTACTATAGAATTATATTCAAAAGGACAATTAGCAGTATCGTGTTAGTCCTTCATTTTTATAAATATTTGATAGCCAATTTTGGTAAATCATTACATTGGCTTTTTCATAGGTTTTTCTAGGAAAACCTATAAGTATTGTTACAAAAGACAAGAGCTTTATAATGTATAAAAAAAACTAGATTTGGATGATAATCATAACACTTGCATTACGAGAAAATGCAAGGAGTAAGTAAAAACAAAACCATTCAATGTTTTACGAAAAATATATGTAAAAATGAAAATCCTACCTTTGTGGGAAATGTGAGAAAGCCAGGTTGAATGTTGTTATCCAAGAATCACTAAATAAAACACAAAAACCACGAAAACTTCGTTCTTCGTTACCGAAAACAAAAGAACGCAGCCACTGAAAACAAACTGAAAACGCAAAGGTCACCTTGCGGTTTTTCAAAGTTGGTAACTGTGTTAGTCAATTCAGCAACTTAAAATTTTTCTTGTAAAGTAAATCAAATCAGCAACTCTTGATTTTGATTTTTCTTATAAAGTAAATCAAATCAGTAACTGTTGATTTTGATTATTCTTATAAAATCAATCAAATCACCTTTATTTTTTTATTTTTCTTGTAAAATCAATGTAATCAGCAACCTTTGATTTTTTGTTAAAGCTTTTACTAAAAAAATAACAAACAATGAAACAATTATCTGCAATTACATTTCCTTAATAAATATTCGGATGGTTTTAAACATAGTAGTAAATAATTGTTTATGTGAAAATATTACATCGTTTGTCGTTATTTTATTTTACGAAAATTCAGTGGGATAGAACCAAAGAAAAGCTTTTTCAAAATAGTTTAAAATTACCACATAAGCAAAAATAATGATTTTTATGCAAAAACAACTAATAATTAGTTTTAAAAATAAAATGAAGTTTAGAATATGCAAACAAAAGCAAGTAAAAAGAAAAAGCAGACAAAAAAAAGCAATAAAACAAAACTACCAGTAAAACAGAAACATGGAACGCACAAAGAAATATATTTGAAATGTTTATTGTTACAGGGGACACAATAAAATCATGGAAACAGATGTAAAGGAATTCAGTCCGAACCCATTGAAAGACATGTTGCTTGCCTTCGCCACAATTCCAGGTAACAATTAATAAACCATAGTTTAAAGCCACAAAAGCATTAAAATAGGAATTAAAAATGAAATCTTAGGTTTCGTCGCCTATAGAAATCCGAAAGAAGGCTCGCTCTACATCCAAGCGTTGTGCAAAGTGTTTATGAAACACGCGTGCGACACCCACGTCGACGACATGCTCGTCATGGTTAACGTCGAGCTGGACAAGACCAAAGATTACCGACAAGTGAGCTCACACGAAAACACCGGCTTCAAAAATTGTTACCTACATCCGACTTAATTACCGACAAATAAAATCACAGAATTACAAAAAAAAAAACATTTGTATCGCAAGCGCATTCGCACATAAAGAATAATATTACAAGCAGTGCTTCTCACGTAAATAATATCACATTCGTTTTTGTTTTTTGGTCCTAGATTAAAAAAAATAATAATTAAAAATTAAAAAATCCTTAAGGCTAGTAAACAGTTTAGTAGTTGCGCTTCGTGAAATCTTCGGTGGTTGCGTTTTGTTCGAGGCCTAGCAGTGCGTTGATGGCAATATTCAGCGGAACCGTTTCGAACATGCTTCCGGTTTCCGGATAGGTGTACCGGCTGTACTCCATCTTGAACTTCATGCCCAGCACTATGTTCAAAGCCGACGTGTCGTAGCTGTGGCAGCCGGAATACCGGTACTGCGGTTTCTTGTCGAAACGACAGCCGCCCGATTGGGCCCCGATGGGCGTTATGCAGTCTCTGGTGAGGGCGCACTGCACCCAAGGCTGCATGATTTCCCTGCGAACCGATTCCGTGTTGAGCAGCAAAAGCACGTCGGCGGAAACCATCGGCAGGAAAATAAAGTTGTCGCTTTCCGTGTGGAAATAGTCGAACATTTTCTTGTGGGTCAGCGTGGACACGGCGTTTTTATTGTCCATGAGCCACGCTATGACGGCCGTGTCGTTCGCGACCTTTTCGTACAGTTCCTGGAACATGGCGCTTGTGATGTTCTTCTGAAAGCGCTTCGATGATTCCATAAAAATCACAGAGCCTGCTTTGTGTAAAATGTCCTGAAAATTGCAAAAATTCACTTTGCTTTCCTAATTTTTATAAAAAAAAATCCTTTTTTACATAGAAAATTTGTTTATTAAAAAAAAAATTACTTACTTGGATAATAATCGGCCTAAAAGCTCGAAGAGTGTCATCCTGGACGTGCGAAGGAAAATCATTCAAGTCGAAATTAACAATCTGGCAATGGCTGTTATTGCAGAAGTTTGTTAACTGAAATACAGTTTTTTAATTCATTGTTTTCCAATTAAATAAAATTTATAGTTAAAACTTGAATAAAATTAACTGAGCTACCAATAAAAAAAATGAAAAGCTTACAGTTCGAAGTCCTCTGTTTCCAAGGCCCAAATTATAAACCAGAATCGTGTGATTTGGTAAAATTCTAGCAACATTGTTTATTAAGCCAACAGCTTGACTTTCCTGTCCTTCCATCACATAAGTCAATATAACTGGAAGAGATGAATTGTGCCATTTTTCCTTAGGATACAAAGGATCACCTTGCATGAGCCCCAAAAGCTTCAGATATTTCTCATCAGCTGTGAAAGATTTGGTCTCTGCATCTCTTAACGTGTCCTGCAATTAAGTTGATTAATAATCAGCTAGATGTAATATTAATTAACTTAAAATAAAGTGATTACCTTAAAGTTTCTAATCTGTTGATGTGTTGTTGAAACAAAATTCTGAATAGTCTTTGGTCGCTGATGGTCAAACACAATCAGGAGAAAACTAACAGCTACAAGAGCTAGCAATCCTAATAGAAAGGTTTTTGTTCTCATCGGGATCACTTTTAATGCGTGCTCCTGTTTTTAAAGCTGATTTAACACAGTTTTTGCAAATAAATTTACCTCGACGAAATTTGCAAAACATTTGAGGTTAAGTATGCAATATCTTTTGTTTCTCGTATCGTAAATAATAATGCGGCCTTTGTGAAAAATAAAAGTAATTTGCAATAGTTGCTCAGTTTGTCTAGAAGATTGTTTATTTACTTACTTTGTTATTGTAGTTTTTCTTAAGACACTGCTCCTGTTTATCTATGCAACACTTTGTGCCTATGCGTCCGGTGACTAAGAAAGATGTCAAAAATGTCAAAAGAAATGAAGTCAAAAACTTCATAACCTATAAAATTTCATCAATCAGAAGCCGAATAAAATAATTTTTTAAGTATTTTCTGTTTAAATCATTACAGTAATTATGTGGAAAATTAATTAATTTTGTGATTTTATAGTTATGTTTCCAAAAAATATTATTTAAAAGGTAAGTGCTAAATCAAAACCAAATTATACTAATGTTTTGTTTACATCGGTTACATTTTCAGACTTACATTTACAAATTAAGATATGGAAGCTGATTTAATTGAATTTAAGGATACAAAAACCGTGCCGGATAAGGTACATTCGTATACCAATGCATTAAAGAATAATTCAGTTCCCATAATAATTGATAATGGTAAAACAATCACAATTAAAAAGACAACAAACAATTCATTTGTTTTCCTCAGGTTCTTGTACTTGTAGAGTTGGCTGGGCCACTCAATCACAGCCCATATTAACATTTAAGAATCTGATAGCAAAACCAAGAAAAGAAAGATCCAAAAAAGATGGTATTGAAGCCCCAGCACCTCCTTTGCAAGTTGGCAATGATATAGTGAACATTGAAGCAGTTCGATTTCAATTGAAAACCCAATTTGATAAAAATGTGGTGACTCATTTTGAAGCACAGGAAAATCTGTTTGATTATACATTCACACATTTAGGAATAGACACTGAGAATGCTGTTAATCATCCCATTGTATTAACAGAAGCCTTATTGAACCCTAATTCATCCAGACAATGTAAGTTTTTTTTATTTTTTTAAATTATTTTACAAGTTTTCTACTTACAGTAATGTCAGAATTGTTATTTGAATGCTACAACATACCAAAGTTGTGTTTAGGAGTGGACAGTTTATTTGCTTATCATTTTTATCAGCAAAATGCAAAACCCGACGCAATGATTCTAAGTTTGGGATATCAAGCTATGCATGTGATTCCAATTGTCGGTGGGAACATCGTTTTCGAGCACTGCAGAAGAATAAATACTGGTGGTTATCATGTGATAATGTTTTTACACCGAATGCTGCAATTGAAATATCCGGCGCACGCAACGCAAGTCACTTTGAGTCGAGCTGAAGAACTTCTGAATACTGTTTGTTTGGTTGCTGAAGATTACCGGGAGGAATTGAAGAAATGGCACGATGTGGAATATTACGAGAAGCATACTAAAAGAGTTCAGCTGCCTTTTAATGCTAATGTAAATACTAATGCCCTATCAGGTAATCATTTTGTTTTTATTAATTTCCACTTCAAGTTTTATAATTTTGTAATTATTATTCATTTTTTATATAGCTGAACAACAAAGAGAAAGAAAAAGAGAATTAGCCAGACGTTTATCGGAAATAAATGCAAAACGCAGAGGTGAAAGACTTGTAGAAGACGAAGAAAGACTGCAGAAATTGTATGAAATCCAAGAAATTTTGGAAATTAACGACGACGTTGAGGAATTTGACTACGCCCTAAGGGAAAACGGATTGGAAAGTATCGACGATTTGGAGAAAAATATCAATTTGTTAAAAATGCGCATAGAAAAAAACAAACAAAAAATGTTGGCCAGCAATGCTGATGATTTGGTTGAAGAACCTCCGAATAAGCAAGCCAGATTAAACAAAATGGTGTTTGAAAATGAAAAAGCGATGCTTCTGTATGTACAAAATGCTAAAAAAATGGTAAGTTATTTTAAATTTACATCCAAATAGATTTTTTTTAATTTGGTTTTTATTCACTTCAGAGACAAGAAATTTTAAATAAAAAATTAGCTAGAAAACAGAAGAAACAAGATATGGCTAAACGCAGGACTGCTGCAGGACAAGAACGGATGAGAATAATTTCTCAATTAGCCAGAAAAGAAAAAGGAAATGACGATTTTGGAATTCGCGACGAAGATTGGGATATTTATAAAACAATTAGCAGAGATGGTTCGTTTTTCTAATTAAAGTACTTTACAATAAATAAATAAAAAACCTTATTTTAGGAGGAGACAGCGACAGCGAAGGCGAAAACGAGAAGCTAATGGAACTAGACGAAATAATAAAGACCTACGATCCGAACGAAGACTCCGACAACTTGACAACGGCCGAAGCGCATCAATTACACATCGGCGTCGAACGCTACAGAGCGCCCGAGTTGTTATTCAAACCGTACATGATCGGCTCATCGGAAGCCGGACTCTCCGAAGTGATGGCCTACGTCTTGAAATTCTTCTCCGCCGAAGAACAGCTACGGTTGGCTGCCAACGTAGTGGTCATGGGAAGTTTATCGCAACTTCCCGGACTCAAAGAGCGCATCCAAGCGGATCTGACACCGGTGCGGCCATTCCAAACTCACTCGGCAGTAAGTATCATTGAAAAACCATGCGTGGCTCCATGGTTAGCCGCCCGAAATTTCGCAACCAAAGCAGATTTTGACAATTATTGTTTCACGAAAAACGATTACGAAGAACGCGGCCCCGATTATTTCCAAACCCATTTAGCCAGTAATGTTTACGTTCTCAGTCCCAAGGAACAAATCGTGGAAGTTGATATTTAAGTGATTTAATAATAATAATAAGTAAATGTAAATTATGAGCTATTGAATAACAGCTGGTGGGTTTGTTCAAACTGCATTGAACTTGAAATAAGAAACTTTAAATAGCTGCCAATCCATCGAATCAAAAACAGCTCACTGAATATTAATGGACAGGTTGTTTTTTCTCTTCGTGCCTGCCGTTTGAAGGGAAAGGCTCTAATGTACACTTTTTGTGTGTCCTCTAAAATTGTTTTAGCGAGTTGCAAAGACGCCAAATATTTACGCGCGATTAATAATAGCGGAGCCGATGCAAAAGTGTGTGTACACTTGCCTAAATTAAGCGCGAGTGATTAATTGCGACTGGAAAGAAGTCGATTTGATTGATGTTTCCTGAGGGAGCGTTTTTGTATACGAACAACAGCCGCGGGCTATTTAGTTTGCAAATCCGAATCGGTTATTTGTTATTAATTTCTCTTAGAGCGAAAACATCCACTTGCCCGACGTAAATTTTGTGTGTAAAATAATATTGAACTGCTCCGAAAGTTTTCTAATGATGAAAACTTTTAACTTTATTTTAAGTATATTTATTTATAATTAAGCTTGCTAATAATTGATTGATTTAATTTGTAAATAGTTAATTTTTAATTATTTAATTTTAATGAAAAGTCATTTAAGTTTTATTATTTAAGTTTAAATGATTTTTTATTTTATTCTGAACGTTGTGAATCGATGACTTTCAAGAAATTTGTATTAATTTTTTTAAAGGATAAATTTGTGTTTTGTAAAGTTTGGAAATTTATAAGTAAGTTTAATTAAAATAACTCGTAGAACTTCTGATAATGAATTTAATTATTCTGATAGTTTAGTGAAAGTGCTTCGTTTATTTTGCAAATACGTCTAGTGCACAGACTCTTGAGTAAACATCTGCATGGCTTGAGCAAATCAAGAAGATTGAATTTGTTTGCGCTCCTTTTACTGGATTCACTTGATATCACGTCACTGTATTACCGAAGAGACGAACTATAAATGTAAATAAATTTTCATTCTGTCGAAATTTTCTATGCAATTTTTAAGTACTGTTCAAATAATTGTACAGTTTTTCTTTTGTCTCCTTTTAGAATTTTTAAAATATATTTTTTAATTGTAATTTTTGTAATATTCATTAACATTGTCAGTAGATTTCTGTGTAATTTTTTTTAGTAAATTTATTTATTTAAATAAATAAATAAACAGTTTATTGTGCAGTAATATTCAGAATTTACTTGCTAAAAAGTAATTAAATCATTATTAATGAACATCATATTTATAATATTTTATGAAATATTAATTTAAATGTATTAATGGACTTTAAAATTATATTGGATATATTCATTTTCCATTTTACGCTTTTAATAATAACATATTTTATTATTTAATTATACTGCGCCATTTCAGGGGTTGTAATGAAGATAAAAAAATTGTAATTTTCATTGAGTTGTAAATTTTTACTGCTTAGTTTAATTTTACTGGTTTCATTTATTATAAAAGTAATATAAATTTATGAATAATAAGTTTTAATAATAATTATTTATTATTATTTAGGCTATCTACCCTACAGATTTTTTAATACACTTGAAATAAATTTGTTATTGCGGCCCAAAACATCCAAATACAGGGTGACACTGAAAAGTGGCTCACCCCTTTCATTTCTTTATTTACCAATCGATTTTTATGAAATCTTACTCATTTATATAAGACTATATTTCGGATTGATTGACGTAAATTTCAATTTTTCACCACTTCCGGTTTCACCGGAAATGACCTCAACTTTTGATTTTTAAATGGCAACCCCAACTTTTTTTCACTTTTTCGGATTCCTTGGGTCA
>JASKGO010002057.1:0-13468 GCA_030556065.1 Holobus sp. GC000080
AACAACGTAATAATAGTTGGTAGCCTCTATAGTCTCTCATTCTCATGCTTTATATTATACGCGCGCCCACCCATTTTTCTAACACAAATTAATTACTTTAATTAAGCCAAACCAAAATGGTACAGTTAGCGACCGTTAATTGGCCTTTGTTTCTAATTAAAATATGTAGCTGTTTTCACAAATTAGCATATATTTGTATTTCGGTAATTATTCAACATCACAATTTGTTTAAATAACGCAACACACACAGAGCATTTAGAAAGTTTCCCATATTTCTTATAAAAAAAGGTTTTTTTTTGACGCAAAAACAAAAAATAATAAATTTTGTAGATATTGTTTAACTGATGGTTTTAAAACTAAGCTAAAAGTAAAAACGTTTGAAAAAAGAAGCGCATAAAATTCGAAATTATGCAATAAAAAAAGCCTAAACTAATTTTGAAAGTTGCAAGCTAAAAATATGTTTAATAAAAATTAAAGACCTATTATTTTTTTTTATTGTTTTGTTTTAGTTTACTACTACTATATCCTAAGGTGAAGGACTCAAAAATATATTCTACCAAAAAAATATTACACTTTTTAACCAAAGCTTCTCTACTTTTAAAACATAAAAGTCCAGGCCATTTTAATAATGACCATTATTTCCATGGGAATTAAAGAAAAAACCTAAATAATAGGATATTGTTCATTCTAAAAAACAGAATAATAAAATAATAACATGGAAATTTTGTTTTGTTCGTCTTTTTTTCCATATGTAGAAAGAATATTTAACTATATTCGTATAAATACTTTATTATGGCTGCTTATTTAAATAATTAATTTCTTATTAAACTTTGTTAATGGTTAGTTACAAGTTTGGAAAAAAACCTGCAACACTTTCCAAAACATATGAATACAAATTTTAATTTTTAAATACAGGGTGATTCAATTAACCCCAAAATGGTAATGGGCCAAGTTTAATGCGTACGTAACAAACTCCAAACTTTTAATACAGAAATAAAGTTGAAATTTGGAGTAAGAGCAGCAGCAGTGACAGGTTGGCCAACTCTTGACAAGAACCGTATGCAAAATAGGAGCGCGCAAGAGAGACATGCCGATTAAAAGCGCGGAAATCAATATATGAGTAATGATGTTTGATAACAGTGTGTGTTTAAAGAAACACTCCTATTTAGGTAATTGCGAGTCGCAATAACGAAACCGTATATAAATAATAATAAGACAGCAGATCGAGGCGGAGAAGGATGAAAGAAATGCAGGTAAGATGGGGGCGGCAAGGATGCAAAGCGCGATCGATTTTTTTTTCCACACACTGCACGAGTCACGCTGGCGCTAGCAACAGATTGCCATTAGCGTTGCCATGTTATGTGTGTCTTTTCGCGTGTTTATCTAGTTAAGGGGAAAACAGTAGGTGAATTATGCAAATGCTGCGAACAGAGCGAGTCACGTAATTTTCCATCGGGCTGGATCATGTGTGCGACCGCGATCGGAGCGCGAAGGGCTCGCTGCGTTCGCTAAGGGTAGTTGCGTAGATGGCAGCTCGGTGCCGCACCCAGCTCAATCGAACCCCCGCCCTACGAAGGCGACCAATTTTTTGACGCACAAACACACACACACAGAGATAGAGTCACACTGGCCGCCCCCCAAAAATGCACGTAAACGATTCCCCATTTCAATATGCAAAAAAAAAAGCTTAATGCGCTACTCACCGAGAAGCAGCAGCTTGATGTCTTTGGCGGCCTGGATGCCATCCTCTTTCAGGTTCTTCTCGATCTGTTTACTCCTGGCCAAGGCCGCCCTTTCCTCGGCCGATGAAGTACACCCCATCCTGCAAGTACCTTCCGTGCAAAACGTCGCGCCGGCTTTTCTACAAACGTTTCGTACGGAAAATGTTGTGCTGCACCGCGCACTTCACTCACAGCACACAACCCTCGATAGGACGACACGCAGCACGGGCTGCCGCGGAAAACGAACTCACCGAGCGAATTCGATTGGGCTCCTATTAATACTCACGAAACTCTACTGCTGCTGATACTGCTGCTGCCTGCTGCTGCCGCCGCCGACGATGATGAAGAGATCCGCTATTGGCACTCGCACTGCACCGATTGATGCGGCATACTCCACCTCGCTTTCGCTCTGCTACTGGTTCCGCACACAGCAATTTTTGCTACTGCTGCTGCTGCTGCTGCTGCTGCTGCTACTGCTGCTCTGCTTCCCGACCCTCGGCTCGACAATCAATTGATTGTAACAAGTGGCCAACTTTTCGCCCTTGGTGCGCGCCTTAGTGTGGTATGCGTGGCGTCGTGAGGCACGGCTTTGGTCGAGAGAGGATCGGCGGAGCGTCCCGTCGCTGTTTCGTTCTTCGAACTGTCGCTCGATGCCGAGCGTCGATTAATACGCAAGCGTCGCCTCCCACACCGGACGGACTGCTCCCGCGTTCCTTTATCTGTGTCGTGCACGAGCACAATGCCGATGCTGTGCTTTTTCAATGTGTGAGCGGGAGCAGCGAAAGCTGTATATAATGTTGCGCCCGTTGCCTTTGTCCCGCACTTCGCGCTCGCTCCCTTTTCCGTCCTCCTTTACCTATTCTCTTCACTTTTATTCAACTTTTACTCGCGCCAGCTCTCTACGCTCCATCTGTGAACAAATCAATTATTTAGTGGAATCAAAAAAGGTTTTCACTATTTCGCATTTCATTTAACTTTCGATTGTTATTTTTAATAATTGAAAATCAACAGTATAAACAATTTGATTATTATTTATTATCCAAACAAAACAAAAATGGTTGACTAAACTTGGTACGAATATTGTTAATAATTGAAGAGACACCGTTTTTAATTTTGCGTCTTCATTGAACCATCAAAAAAAATCTAATTAATGCGAAATAAAAGGATTTTCATAATGAAAAAGCCTCGCCAGATTTGGTCATGATTTTTTACAAATGGTCACTCAAATATAAAAAACACACCATAAAAATGTAGATTCATTTATAGGAGACATCATATAAAAAACAAATTTCCAAAAATGTAGCAACTGAAACCATTTATAACTACTCTAAATTAAAAAATTCAAAATCTAAAAATTATATAGGTTATGTAATTTTAGCCGCTGAGACGCAAAATAAAAAACCATGAAAAATGCACTGCACAAGTAAAAAAATACAAAGGCAATACTTACAAAAACACACAACAGTTTGTTGTTGCAGATTATTTTAAAAATCCAGTAATTAATTTACATTTATAACAAGGAAAAACAAATTGTTACTTACTGTTCAGACTACTCGCCGTTAACTGCGTGGCGAATGGCGATGAACAGATGCAAGATGCGCAAGTTAGGGCATGTGGAAGCAGATGTTCAGTTGGTTCAGTTCAGTGATGTCAACAAACACCGTTCATATCCAGTTCCCTTTTTTTAAACATACACTTCCTCAAAAATTCACACAATCATTACATTTTTCATCAACCCAGGAGCCCCGATTTTTAAACACTTACACATAGACAAAGAGCGCTAAAAAAGTCAGCGCATTTGGTTGCATAATTAGAAACAAAAAAACTATCGTCCGTCAATTGTTTAAATTCTACGAGTCGTTTATTTATAATATGTATTATCAAATACCTTTTGCGAACGCTCAATTATTAACAATTGCACGTATCTGTTTAAAATATATTATTAATCGTTTATTGTAACAAACTATAGGTAGCAGTAGTATAGTAATTATATACTTTTTTTAAATAATTTTTTTCGGACGAACGCACAACTAAACTTACAATATTACTCTTACAATTTTAGATGGTAGCATAATAATAATAATATATTATCATATTGACGCAATTTATTGTTACTTCTAAATCGTTAGTACACTCGAAGATCTTTTAAATCGTGTGCATTACGGCACATCTTTAATATTTTAATTACTCCTTTTTTTGTTTTTCTTAATTCAAAACCTTTCATTTTCCAGTATTTACACACGAATAACTTATCACAATGATATAGAATAATACACGTCAATTAACGTTTCCAATATTTACAATGCCGTTTTCGCGTCTCACATCTTTCTCTACTATACTCCCAACACTATAATTAATATTTCATCGCCACAAGATATGTTCGAAAAAACGGACTCTTTACCACTCGTACAGAAAATATTGATGTTGTTTTTACTAGGGATATAATTATCAGCTATTTAAGCTACCACTGGTCACTAAAGCTTGTTTAGTCAAATTAATTAATTATGTGAAAATAAACTCTACTTCAAGAAATAATTTAAATGCATATTTGAAAACAAAACAAAATGTGATTTGTTTTTTCATTGTTAATCAATATTTGGCAATTACATAGACACTTTTTAATATATAACCAATCACTTAACTACTTTCACCATAATTGTGGATTCTAGAATTAAATAAACCTCAGTCAATTGAGAAATAAAATCAATGAAAAAGTAGGAATAATTGTTTGAAATAAATGAATAGTTATACAAAAACCCTAACGCCCTTTCGACCAAAAAAATCACCATTTTAAACTGCAGTAATTACAAACAGAAAACAACGTGTTATGTGACCACTGATAGCCTAAAGTGAAAACAAGTTGGCAGTCTATTTCGAATCATTGTTTTAGTTATTTTTCATCATAATAATTTGATCACCACCGAATAGCGAGCGGTTGCATTCGGGAACTAGCGACGAAGAGCGGTCTCGGATGGCAATAAAACGCCAAGACCACTCCAGAATTACGAAATAAAAAACATTAAATGAAAAACGTCGAATGAAATGAACGCAGAAAATAAAACCGCGCGCGATTTTCGGTACTATAAATCATAAATCGCTTAATATCGGTGTTGTGTTGTGTGTGTCTTGTCTCTCTATCAATGTTCTAAAAGATCGCTAACGGATGCAAAGGCACTGGACCCTAAACCGGCTGAGGCCATTAGTCGCACTAATTCCTGAGCGTGAGCCACTGCCACTTCCAGGGGTGGTTTCCTGCTCTTGCCATTCGACTCTGTCAATACAATATCAGAAAAAAATTAAAAACAATATACTTAAAAAATATTATAACAAAATTTAAAAAATAGATGAAATACAATTTATGACTTTGGAACAGAAGAAAAAAAAAGGATTGTTAAGAAAAGGAAAAAGCTCTCACCTAAAATTGCCGAATTGAGTGATGCATAAACCTTCTCTCTTTGGATGGGATCAAGTTGCCAGCCGACAGGACTAGCCCAAGGATTTGAATACGCTAATAAACTAAATGCATCCTAAAACCAAATGTCATGAAAAACAACCACGAAACAAAACCTAAAAAAAAATACCTCTAGCATTTTTTTATTAGTCTCATTACTGTCGTCATCGCCGCACAAATTTTGGCTCATGGCATACAATTCTCTACCGAACTCCAAGATACGTTCTACGGCAGGCTTGCAGGACTTTCGACTTACAGGCATATCAACATCTGAAACATTTGCAACCACTAAAAATTAATTAAATCGAAGTAAAAACTAAATAACTATTTCTACTACATTTAAAAAAAGGACACATTAAAAAATAAATAAAATAAAAACTGCACAAACCCATTTCTTCCTCATCGAAAGACATCTCAACGGGCAAGTTGATGGCATTGCTGTTGTTAGCGTTGTGACTGTTCCCATTCTGATAGCCGTTGCTCTTGCCGTTGGCACAACAATTACTGTGTCCATTGATGACCTCTTCAGAGGTGTCCATTTCGACGTCGTCGCCGTCCTCGACCGGACTTATCACAGGCGCGGATTGTGTATTGTTTGTCATGGTCGCAGCGGTAGCCGGCGTAGCCGTCGTCGTCGTAGCGTTCGCTGCTAGTAATAAACTACCACTACTACTACTGCTAGTGCTACAGCTGCTAGTCACCACCGAATTGCCGTTCAGATTTTGATTGTTAATTTCGTCCACTACCGACTTGTTAGTCGCGGCCGTTGGCGGCGTAATAGACGTCGCCTTATTATTGCTACTGTTGAACGCTTTTGTTGATTGTATAACCGACGTTTGAATGGGACTATTCGGCGACGTGTAGTTCGGCGAGTAGACGCCTATACTACGCCGCGGACAGACGTCCACATCGGTGCCGTTCACCATTTCGATGAATTGACGACACTTGAGCATAAAGAGCAGATTCTGATTGCCTTCCAGCAGTCCCGGATATATTCTACTCGTCTTATCTATAGCCTCGCCCATTCGTCCAGCTAAAACTAATTTCAGGATTCCTAAAAATAAACAAAAAAACACCGGAGCGATACAGTTGAGGTCTTTTTTGTATTATTGTGCAATGCATTAATCGTCGATTCTCTTCAGCTATTTTGTTAGTATATTGACTCCTGTTTCGGTCGTAGTAGTAGTTGGTATTTAATTGAAATTGGATATGCATGCAAAAAAAACACTTACTTTGCCTGTTTTTTATGGAAATTATGTCTTCGTTAAACGTTTGGTCTGTCGCATTGGAAAATGCTTCGGCTGTATTACTATATCCATGATGTATTAAGTAAGAGGAAACCATTCTAAAACAAAAACAAAATTTCAAATTTATGTATAAAAAAAGCAACAAATTTTGAAAACGAATGCATTTTGGAATGATTAAAAGATCAACTAGAGAAAAATACAACTTACTTGTTCAATATATGTTGCCATTCCCCCTGAGTTTCCGGAACGGGATAATCATATATCGAAAGTCTGGTGCGAGATCGTAACTCCTTCATCATATCTTCGATGTCGAACACAAACGGTTCCTGCCCGAAATTTGCGTCGATCACTTCGCCCGGCGTTTGCAGTCCAACCGTCGGATATAAATTTGGCTGCAAACACACCATACGGTATATTCCACGAACACAACAATCGATTTTTGTAATTAATACTTAAGTTTAGAATTCTAATCAAAGTAATTTGAAAAAAAAAATATTTACAAAATTATTAAAAAACTAAAATATTTGAATTTTTAAAGGGAATCGAAGGCGGTATTCGCCTGGCCAGCCTTAGTTCAGCAAAGTTAGAGAAAAAGAAAAACTTTTTTTTTTTAATTGAAGATAATATTTTCCTATATTAAATTAATTAAAAAGGACGTCAAATTCCCCTGACAAAAAAAATTCTGGAAAGACAAATCCAACTTACAGGTAGATCTGTGAAAGCGGTACCCAAATGGTGTCCGTTTTTGGTATAGAAACAAGTGTTATCGACGAGATTCACCCCGCAGCCTATCACATCTCCAGTGGTGAACGTCGGCCCGTAGGGTTGGCCGGTGCCCGACGAACAGAACGAATGTCCGTCGTCACCGTGGTATCCATACGACTGCTTGTCCCAGCCGGGCAGTCTGTTCATGTTGACTCCCTGGGCGGACAATCCGATGCCCATATATCCGTCGCGCCCTTTGCTCACTATCTTCACCTCGAAGTAGTAGAGGCCACAGGCGGCCGGTATGGGATGGGTGGCTTGCACGCTGGCAGCATCTTTGTGCGTTTTTCCATGTCCTGTTGATGGAAACATAAAAATAAAACAAACTGTTTCATCCAACATCATTCAACCAGTATCCGTTTCGTACATGCATGCATATATTTGTGTGTGTGTGCGTGCATGCTTATGAGTGTTTGTGGGCGTGTGTGTGTGTGTGTATAAATTCAAAGCGGAGCGGCAGAGACGCGGGAGCGAGCACGGGAGAGCAATGACACGGCACTAGGTGTATAGACAATGACCCCAACAATATTCGTGGCGCTTGGGGGCTGCTATGATGCTGCTCTACGTATTTTCAGACGGCAAAAAAACAAACACTCGGTTTGATCTGTCTGATGCTGCTGCTGCTCGTTGCAGAACAAGAGGGAATTTTGCCCGAAAGCGTCCAATGTGCAAAATGCAAATTTATTCTTTGCGCGTTCCTCCCCGCGCTCGCGCGCGCCACAAAACAATTAAAAACATGCTAATTGCTTTCGGAAAATAACAACTTTGAACTTTATTTTAGCAACTTAATGGAAGGCTTTTCATTTAATACCGAAAATTAATGCTACCACGCAGAGGAATTTCCTCTTTCCATTTGCAATTCCAAGAGACACGAGGAAAAAAAATATTTTATTAGCATTTGGCGATTCTTAATTACGGAACGAATAAACAAACAAATCTTTCGATTTTCGAATACAAAGAAACAATCAATATTCAAAAAGCGTGATGTAGGCGTACGTATAGGTACAGTAAACAATAACAAGAGTATAAATAAATTGTAGTTAATACTCTTATGCACCGACCATTGTTCACGAGCAGTGCAAAGCCTTGACCTAAATGGACAAGAGAATACAGGAGGAATTTCCGACTCTTTTTGTAACTACATGAATCAACTATGTCCATTAATACGCGCACATAAATCGTTCACTTTCAAGCCGCTGATCAAGTGATGGTCCACTTTCCATTAACGAAAATGTCCCGGCCCTCGAATACTTGCACAAACAACGTGTTTCCACTTCAAAATTTCCTCCAACTTGTCTTTCGTATTTTTAAACAGGCCTTGCTTAAATTAACTATACACACACACAAACATGCAAAGCACTTGATCACTGAATATACAACATTATAATTTACATATACACCAGGGCTATATTTAGTCTACAATTTGAAAAAAAAAATACAAAATAAAATTACGCAATTTCGCAACTAATGACGCCCCTCTTTGTTTTTACCTCAACGATTAATAATAACTTATTAATAAGCTTTGCCTAATTAATATATTACAGGACTGTTTACTAAAGATTAGATATTGAAATTAGTCACGCGTATTATGTATTTCATTATACTACAGGCACTAAAATTTACCAAGGCTATAGATAGATAGTGGATATTTGTTCTTCGTTTATGCGCAGGCAAAGACTAATTGGGCTCCATCATTAAGCCAATAAAGCGTTATTATGGTTTAGTTGTAGGAGAAAACAATGAACAACTTTCAGGTCACTTTTATTTCTGCATTCTGAAGTGGATTTTAGAGAAAAGGCGCACTTGATATTAAAATAAGAAAGGAAAAAGACTAAAGATCGCCGTAAGTAGCTCCCAGTTCCGTTAGAGTAGCTTTACCAATGTAAATAACTCCTTAGAAGTGTTTTATTAAAAGCGATGTAAACAATTCCGCAGTCATTTAGAGAATACGTATAAAAATCATTTATATAATTGAAGAAAAGTAATTAATCTTTAAAAGGAAAACCACTGTTTCTTTTGCAGATTGTTAAATAAACATTTATGTAAAACTATTTGATGTTTAAATTCAAGAAAAAAGTTTGATATTTTTTGGCAGAATTGAAAAGATGTTTTGTATTTTTTTTTCCAGACGTCGTGGAAGCGATATTACGTAGTTTTGCGTAATTCAATTTAGTTGATTTGTTTTTTGTAGCATTTACGACAAAATTTTAGGGCTTTTTCGTGAACTCTTTAACAATAAGCTTTTGTTAGTATAGGATTAAAATTAAAATGGAAGTAATTTGGAAAACAATATTTAACACGGTTAAAATTTTAAAGACAAACAGTGATAATTTGAATTTTTAACATAAATAAGGACATTATCAATTTAATAAATTTTAATAAATATGTCGCAATTCCCTATCCTATGTTTTTGTTTTTGTAATTTGAAGCTTCCAAAAAATTTACCAGTGACCGTGACAATACTTTTACTGTTAATAAAGTTTTACAACTTTTCTAAAATAGTATGGAGAAAATTACAAATCCAACAAGACAACAGAAAGAACATCCTTTGAATCTTCTTTTAGGTCATAAAAAAAAAACATTTTATAAGGGCTCTTCGAAATTTTTGAAAATTGAATACTATCAAAATTTTGTTGAAAAATAGTTTCGATTATTTAAAAAATATTAAAATTTAGATTAATTGAGCGAATTATACAAAAAAAGTCTTCCTTAACTTTCATCATTTTATTGAACAAATTATAAAACAAAATGTTTTTTTAGATTCTCTAAGATTTCGTAGAAATTTCCAAACACCTTATCTCAGGGAGATTATACTGAGAGATAATTTAATAAATCATAAAATGACTAAAGTGCAAGAAATCGGAAATCAAAATTGATATTCGATTTGACCTACATAAAATTTGAAGAAATTTATAAACATAAGTAAATTAATACGTCGTCAAAAATGTTGTAAAAGATTTAGCCCTTAATTATCATCATTAGAAGAAACATTGCAAAACGAAATATTAAAGAATTAAAGAAAAAAGACGTCACGATTATTAGCTATGGTACCGATCTGCACAGCTTACGAAATCAAGGGCGCACCAACCACGAATCCAGCGAGTGGTTGGTAATTTTTTATCGAAATCCGTAAATATAAATAAACAAATGGAAAACAACAATAATGGCTATGATATGGTACGCGAGTTGACGGCCAAGAGGTCTACGAGGAGCATAATTTTATTTGTAATCGCGTGTAGGTTCTGCACTGGTGTGCGTTCATATGTTGCAAGTCCAACACAATGATCAGCTGATCTCTTTGTTTGGAACGTTGCAAACCAAGTGAATTTCCGAGGCCCCAAACCACTAAATCAACTCTGGCTAAGGGCCTCCGCAAAGCCACATTCGCTGGTCAAACGGGGGCACAACGAAACTTGCGAAACACGAAGCGATGTAGCAATGAAAAAAAAATTATTTTCTTTTCGAATGGCTCGCGCGTACATATGCGAATGGCAGTGTAGGTGTGTGTGCGTGAGTAAAGCAGATTTGTACCTTTGTAGTGAACTCTCAAATTGTTTTGAGACAATCCGATGTAGTTGTACTTCTCCTTGGGACTCCAGGCTCTCGGCAGTGGAGTCTTCTTCTCGCAGACGGCCGGATAGAGGGCTTTCAAGGGATCCTCAGGTTCGTTTTGCGAATCCAGTCGCAGTTGATCCATTACACCACGGCCACTATTAACAGCAGCCATTTCTAAACTTCCTCTCTTCTCCCTTCTCACCCGTTCAATGGCCATGCAGCGCTACAACTACTCAACTGGCATCGTAACGCGCAACTGCAGCCACCACACTCACTGTTTTGACAACGCTGCCTTTCCTTTTTACACCTCTTCTCTCAGCCCAATTTCACGCCACCAACACTACATCAAGGTTTTTCTTTGCACCACTTTGGACCATTTTTGAAAGGTTTCCTAATTTTCGCAGATGTGGCGACCTTCTCCTGACTTTTTAAAGTCTGGCTTATCTGTAATTTATAATTACTTAGCTTTGGAGGATATGTTACATGAAAGATATGTTTTTCGTGTTTATTACTAAATTCTAGTAACTTTTATATTTTTCAAAACAAATAAAAAAAGTATTATTAAGTTACCCCATTTACCAAGGGGACGTAAACAAACTGAAATAACAAATAAATTTAAAAAATATATACAGGGTGTCGCAAATTTTACTAACATCCCTGCCATAACTTTATTTTTAAACCAATAGTTACCAAATTTGGTATACATGCATAAGACAACATTTCCAATTGGACTGGTTTGATGTCATTTTTTCATCCCTTCCGGTTTCACCGGAAACAGCCATAACTTGTGATTAAAAAGTTCAAAATCAAAAGTTGGGCCGTTTCCGGTGCAACTGGAAGTGATGTAAAAATGTCAACTATTCAGTCCAATTGGAAATGTTGTCTTATGAATGCAAACCAAATTTGGTAAAAAACGGTTCATAAATATAGAAATGGCAGGGGGTGTTAGTACAATTTGTTTCACCCGGTATAGGGCAAAATATGGTATGCCGTACAAATATTGTTTTCGTTCAAATAGTTGAAGAAATTTCATCTGATTGATTTTGAACATTTTCAGTAATTGTATTCAGATCCAAAGTATTAAAAAAATCGTTGGGCTGTTCGGATGAAGAAGTTTTCACTGAAGCAATCCAATTGTGAACGATTGATTTATGAGGTAAATTGAGAACTGTTCTGAAATGCAATGAATGGCATTGATATCTATTTTTTTATAATTTCTGTGACTAACCTGCAATGATGATATGCTTTTGGGGAATAACAAAACAAAATTGTGGCAAACGTTTTCAATTCATCGGAAAATCTATTACCATTAGCTTTTCCGCTTGTTTTTTGGGGGCTTTTTAACATTTCTAGGGCGAGCCCATTAGCATTGCTTAATAAATCATCTCCATGTGGTTGACCATTAAGCTTCATTTCATCAATAACTTCTTTTAATTGCATTATTTTATTTTGTTTTCTCCTAAGTTTTTGTTGCAGTGCTTTCAATTTCATATTTTTATTCATTAAGTCTCTTTTTAAAATTATGAAATCAGCACTATTAGTTTCAGTTACAGTATTTGCTTTACCTGACGGTTTTAATTTTAGTAAACTACTAGGAGAAGCCATTACAGGGTCAGGCAAAATTGAGATGGCATTCACAGGTTTCTCTAATAAAGCATAATCATGTTCTTCATTTAGGATGTCTTTTTTCTCTGAAATAATATTAATTATAATATTATGATAATTTTTTTTTTTTTCATTATTTCTTACTAATAGTTTGTGCTGAACTAACAACATGATTATCTTTACTTTGCAGATGAGGTGCTCCTTCCACATCAGTAGGATTTTGCAAAACATATTCAGGATCTTTTACAGAAATTAAACTTTCTGAAGGTTCTTCAGTTAAAGTTGCAGATTTTTCTGCTATTACCTTCCTTAAATGTCTTTTAGAAATCGTACAATCCATAAAGAGAGAAGGAGCAGAATCAGCCTTTAATTTTTTTATGTAAGCACCAGGTCGAGGCAGGTAATCAGATTGAGTGAAATGATCACTGCAAATTTTGTGTGAGTTCTTTGGTATAAAAATACTTCTTCCCATAGCTTTCACCCATTGTTTTATACGATCTGGATCCTTCATAGGAAATCTACAATAAAATTGATTAAAATTGTAACTTTGATAAAAGTCATAGGTTAGAATTAACAAAACAACAAACTAAATTCGAAAATAAATTAACTTACTGGAAATAATTTCGACCGCATTCTTTAGAATGCCTACTGCCACACACAATGCACGTTTTTGCCATATTTTATCACTATTTTATTCTTTTTTATCCTGTTTTTTTTTTCTAATTTGTTGTTTTGATATTTGCCTTCTTTTATGGCTTTTCAAGTCCACATTGCAAATGGCCGCTGGGGATATCCGTTTTTGCCATTTTTGGCATAAGTCAACTAATAATGGTTTTTGTTGGTTTAAAATGAAACCAAATAAACAGTGGATTATTTTAAATTACTATATGAAAGTCTAGCAAATTTTGATTCAAGATCTTAAGGAAAATATTTTCGGTTTTTGGAAAAAAATACTCTTTCATTAAACAGAAAAATAAAGTGTATACAGGGTGATTGATGGAACCTGTCCGTTAAAATATTTTTGATTTCCAGTTTAGTTAAAATTTTGAAATTTTTAGTGTAGCATTTTATCCTTTGAATGAGTTTGTGGTAATTTTTTCAAGATGGTGGCACTTCCGGTTATA
>JASKGO010002063.1:0-32138 GCA_030556065.1 Holobus sp. GC000080
TATTAGATTTAGGTAGATCACTGCCGAAAAGAACGTCATGCCAAGACTCAGATTTCTAAAATAAGTAGTTTCCATAAACATTTAATAGGCCACTCAAGTTGGGAGACCCTGTATAACTTACATTTTTCCTACATTTTTCTAAGGTAAAAAATAATTTTAAAATAACAAATGTCAACTGCGTTAAGAAAATTCATAAAAGGACAAAATTTACAAAGAAATTGAAGCAAAATCTTATATCATTTTTAAAACTTTATTGAAAACAAAGTTAATTCAATAAACCATAAGTGATTTAAAAGAATTGAACTAATTTTACGTTCGGTATTATCTGATTTTCTTTTCCCAAACTAAGATTTATTTCTATAACGGGTGATTCGAACATTAATTCTGGATAAAGAAGTGTTTGACATTCCCATCTAGAGAATATAAAACCGTATTGGTTTGCTTTCCATACTTTCTTCTTTTTGGCTTTCTTAAAATATTTCTTCGAAAATGCTGAATTAAAATGTCCAATTGGTGGCAGTACTATTTTATCCATGTCGTGTTTGAACAATTCCTCAAGTTTTTGTTGATTTTCCGAATGCATTTGTATTTCAATTTCAATAATTGGTGGCTCAAACATTAAGGGTGGATAAAGAAGCATTTGACATTCTCTTCTAGAGAATATAAAGCGGTATTGGTTTGCTTTCCATACTTTTTTCTTTTTGGCTTTCTTAAAATATTTCTTTGAAAATGCTGGATTAAAATGTCCAATAGGTGGTAGTACTACTTTATCCATGTCTTTATTGGACAATTTATTTTCTTTTTGTTGATTTTCAGTGTCCACTTGTTCTTTAATATTTATAATCGGCTGTGGATAAAGAAGTGCTTGGCATTCTCTTCCAGCGACCACGGGCAATTTGGGCAATTTTTTCTTGGCTGCTTTCCAAACTTTTCTTTTAGTTGCATTTGCAAAATAAAGTTTGTTAAATATTTGATTAAAATGTCCCTTGAGTAAAACTGTTTTTTGTGAAAAAAAAATAGATATTCCGTTTGCTTTGTCAGACGACTCCGATTCAAATGATTTTTTGATCTGTGCTTTCGCAGTTATTTTCTTATATCGTTGTTTTTTGTTTGAATTAATTGAGACGTCTTTGGTGGACAATTTTTTAAGTTGATTTCCTTTTTCCACTTGTATTTTCTTCAAAAGCGTCTGGCATTCTTTCCTAGCGAACAGCAGCAGTTTTGTGCCTGCTGCCCATTCTTTCCTATTAATTGCATTGTCAAAATAACGTTTGTTAAGTTTTTTATTAAAATATCCATTGACTAATACTTTTTCAATTTGGAAATTAGACTTCTTCTTCCTTTTCTTTTTTGATATTTTTTTATCAGATTCAATTGAAATATTTTTATGTTTATTATTTTTCTGGTAGCCTAAGTCAATACTTTTCAATTTGTGACTACTCTCGTCTTTATCTGAGTGCAACTTTTTAGATTTCTTGTTGGCTAAATTGCCCTTTTCTGGTTTATGTTTATGGCAACTTCCAAGCTGTTACTTTTCAGTTGCTGATTGTTCTCATCATCATTTAAAGGCAATTTTTCAATATGTTTATCATTATCACAAATCTGTTCAATTATAATTGAAATGTTTCCATGTTTATTACGTTCCTTGCATTCTGAGTCACCACTTTTCAATTTGTGTCTATAATTATCTTTATCTAAAAGCAATTTTTCAGCTTTCTTGGTATCTAAATTACCATTACAATTTTTGATACAGCTTTCAAATTTGTCAAAAGATTTTTTTTTTCTATTTAAAGATTTTTTCAATTCAGGAAATTCTTTGGTGTCATAAATATGTAGATCACTTTCAATATTTTCAATCTGTGCAGATGATGCTTCTTTTAATACGAAATTAAGACTTTCACCTGTTTTTTCAATTCTATCATCAGTTGGATATATTGGTTTTAGTGCATAATACTTCTCGTCAAGATCTTTAAAGTTTTCCTCATTACTTGAATTATCTGAATCATCAATGAAGTTTGTGCTTTGGTCTTGAAGTCCATGAAATCTACACATTAAGCTAATATCTTCCGTGCTAAAGCCACCCTTAAATTGCATTTTTAGCGCTTTTTTATTTTCATAATATCAAAAAACTTACCAAATTATTCATATTTCTATTGCAGCAATGTTGGTTTCACATTGTAAATCAAAGCAACTGTAGAAATATGTTAAAATAAATTTGCTGACACAAAAATAATACGATAATAAGAGCATTGAAATTATTTTGTTTATACAACGTATATACAATTCCATGGATGAGAGGCCAAGGTCCGGATTTAAACCTTAAAGAAAGTATAAAGTTATAGATTGAACGTTTTCCACTCCTAATTAACGAGTTATAATATTTGAAATTCTTTTCATCCAAAAATTTTCGAAATAAATATGTCGTGGCTTTTACATTTTCATTATCTAATGTAAGATAAATTAAAATAATTGCAAGCTGGAAAATTCAAATGTCTGGGTCATATCTAACTTAAATTAAATCAAACTTACAGTATACTATATTGTCCAATGAAAGGAATGAAAATTGATAAAAGAAGAATGACAACAAAGGGCTTTTAAATAGTTATTTTACTTATTTTTAAATGTGTTTCCCAATTCCTTTACAAATATAATTTTTCTCATAATATTATATTGAAGAAAAAAACCATTTCGTCAAATGAAAAACCACTTTCTTTTATTTAGATTAGAAACAAAAGATTTTTGTATGGTAGCCATGTAAGAAGTATCAATATTTCCATATTAACGGCAAATAGTTTGACTCAAATGTGAACAATAATATCTATGATTATCTTCTTCGATGATAAAATGCAAAGAAATTACATTTAAAGGTTCTAAACGAGTGAAGCATTTAGAACAGACCAGTTGTTATATTCTTTAATCGAACATTAAAGACCCAGAAATCGACTTCTTGAGGCTGATCCATGGAAGTCAGTGGTACTTTTTGATTGGCGTTCTGCCAACTGTTTAATAAATTGATGCCATTCCGTTGAAGGGGTTGGTTTTCCAGTTTGTATCTTTGGTTTAATTCCTCAAAGAAATTTCTATGAATTCATTAGGGAATCGACTGAATCTTTGAGTATCAGTTGTGTTTGCTGGCAATGGATCATTATAATGTTTTTCCATATAAGAACCATGCAGTTGGTATGAATATTGTGATTTCACTTAAGTGTAAGTTTGATTTTTTGGACATCCACTGTAAAAGCTGGTATCGGGATTCCATAAATTTTATGCCAAAAAAGCACCATGGTAAGTTTGTGGTAGGATTTCATGATGAGACACGAAAACCTGATTTTGAGATCGTGTGTAGTCGACACCAGTTCAGTCATGCGAGCCATGTGAGAATTCAGCAGAGGCGGTTTAGAAACATCGTAATATTTGTCAAAATTTCATTTCTTCATCGTTGGTTCATTTTGAAAGTTTGCAAATGTGTAATGTCTTTATGAATTCTTTCGTTTCGCTATTAGGAAGCGGTTTTCTTAATCTTACTTCAGTATTTCTACCCTTCGCTATAACAAAGAAAGCATTTTTTTTAAATATTCTTTCAACAATTAAATATTGGCTTACCAATTCGTGACAGGTTATTTTTTTTTTGGTTTAGCTGGCCTTCAATTAGCCAATTAGCGAAAGACAATGTTGAATACTTGAATAAAAAATTAATTCATTAGATTCCAAACAAGTAAATTTGTTTCAGTAACTTTTATTAAGAGAAACAGCAATAGAATCATTGAAGAAGATTATTGCGTAAGTGTATTTATACGATTTGAATGATATGAAAGGCAATGTTTGCTTAAGTGCTAAGTGAATTATAAATTGATCATTTTTGAATATTGAATCGAATTGAATGAAATGAAATAAAATAAAATACCTATTAAATATTTTAATTTCTAAAGGTTTTGTTGATTAAAAATTTTGTTGTTTATAGTTTGCTTGACTCGGTTTTCAAAGTGGAATTTTGTTTTGTTTAAAACTTTCAATTAATTTTAATTTGTTCATGGAAAACGTCGAAAAAACGATGATTTGACATAGAATTTATAATATAATCTACGAATTCGTAGTAACTTTAAACATATTTTTTTTTATGATTAAAAAAGTCAAAAACGATATTTTTTTAAATGTTTTTAGTGCCCTCTGAGAGCGTTTTTTTATTTGGTGGAGTTTTGTCAGATTTTTAATGGAAAGTTTTTTTAGTATTATAATTTTTTGTTAACTACCCTTACCTTTTTCTAAAGGAACTTTTTTTGCTTTCTTTCTACCTGATTTGTCTTTTTTTAGTTTAGGACAAATTTTAGTTTCATGTGACAACTTTTTACCATTTGTGCCGTTTAAAGATTTCGCCAGTTCAGGAAAATGTTTGATATCATCAACATGAAGAACTTTATCAATTTTTTCCAACTGAATTCTGGGTGTTTCTAGAGGTGATCCAAAATCGTTTTTATCAATATCACATATCTGTTCAGCTTTACTTGAAAAGTTTTTGGTTTTTGACTCTTGAGTTGATTCAAAATTGCGTATTGGACCGTTAGAAATCAGTTCAATTTCAGCAGAAGCGATTTTGTTTGAATTACTTTCCTTGGAACCCTTGTCACCACTCTTTAGTTTGTGACTGTACTCATCTAAATACGATTTTACAACTTCATTAGTACCTGAATTGTCATTTTTTAAGTTAAAGAAACAATTTTCACTTTCAGTTGTACCAAACGGCATTTTTTTTGCAATTTGGGCTGTTTATAGATTTTGGTAATTCTGGAAATTGGACAAAATCATCAATATGTGGAATGCATTCAGTCTTTTCTAGTTTACTGGTTGATTCTTGAAGTGGTACAAAATTGTGCTTATCAAAATCACAAATTTGTTCAGGCTTAATTGAAACGTTTTTGCATTTATTACTTTTCCTGAATCCCAAGTCATTACTTTTCAGTTTCTGACTACTCTCATCTTCATTTAAAGGCAATTTTTCTGCTTTTTTGGATTCAGAATTATCATTTTTTGGTTTAGAAAAACATTCAGTTTTACCACAAGACAATTTTTCACTATTTTTACCATTTAAAGACTCTGCTAGTTCAGAAAAATCTTTGTTGTCATCAATATGTAGAACGTTTTCAGCCCTTTTCCATTGAATTCCACTTGATTCTTGTGGTGGTAAAAAAATATGTTTATCATTATCACCAATCAGTTCAATTTTAATTGAAATGTTTCCATGTTTATTACGACGTTCCTTGCATCCTGAGCCACCACTTTTCAATTTGTGACTATACTTATCTTCATCTAAAAGCAATTTTTCAGCTTTCTTGGTATCTAAATTACCATTACATTCTTTAATACAACTTTCAAATTTATCAAAAGTATTTTTTCTACTGCATAAAGATTTTTTTAATTCTGGAAAATCTTTAGTATGATTAAAATATTGAACGTTTTCAATGTTTCTCCTCTGAATTCTTGATGATTCTTGATGTGATTCAATATTTTGTTTATTAATATCAGCGATCAGTTCGATTTTAATTGATATGTTTTCATGTTTATTACGTTCCTTGTTTTTTGAGTCACTACTTATCAATTTGTGACTAAACTTATCTTCATCTAAAAGCAATTTTTCAACTTTCTTGGTATCTAAATTGCCATTACATTCTTTAATATAGCTTTCAAATTTATCAAAAGAAATATTTTTACTATTTAAAGATTTTTTCAATTCAGGAAAATCTTTAGTATAATTAATATGTTGAATGTTTTCAGGATTTTTCCTCTGAAATCTAGATGATTCCTGATGTGATTCATTGTCGAGATTATTAATATCCGACTTCCAACTTCCAACTTTATCAAATGAAAATTTTTTATTTAATGATTTGGTCAATGTAGGAAAATCTTTGAAATCATCATTAGTTTTTTCAATATGTCCAGCTTGTGGTTCTTTTAACACTAAATTAATACTTCTATTTGCTCTTTGATTTCTATCATCAGCTGCAAAGTATGTTGGTTGCAGTGCATAATACTTTTCATCAGGATCGGTAAAGTTTTCCTCGTCACTTGAACTATCTGAATTATCAATTAAGTTTGTGTTTTGGTCTTGAAGTCCATGATTTCTATACATTAATCGAAGTTCCTCTGAAGTAAATTCGCTCTAAAAATTGCATTTTTATAAACTTTTTTAATTTTAACGGGTAAGGGATAAAATAACTTACTAAATTATTCATTTTTCTATTGTTGGAATGTTATTATTTCACATTAAATTTCTGTGGAACTGTTGATAAATATTTATAGCAAATCATAAAACTTTTTAGTAGACAATATGATTCCCAGAATTTAAACCATCAACCATCATATTCTGAATTAGCGGCTCTTTCTTTGAAAAACTGCCTAAGAAAAGATATCTTACTAGTTTAATTGTAGATCGTCAGAAAATTCTTTTATCTAAAAACTTTTAAAGGCCCGATTAATTATTGATACTAGCTGCTCGAAATAAATCGTTAAATTCTTTAAGCGGAATTGCTATTGATTGTCAAAATTCTAAGGACACCTTGTAGAAATTTTGAAACAAAATTGAAACGAATCTAATGAGATACTGGATTAAGTCAATGGATTGACAAGATCAGTGTGGTTCATCCACTTATTTAATCTAATCACCAAACTTAGAAAAGCTGGGAGTAGTTGGGAATCAGGGGATTCCCCTTTTACTTTGCGAAATTGCTAAAATTATGTTTTCCTCGAGTTTTCTTATAATTTTACGAAAACAAAGAATTTTTTTAATATAATTTTTTCTCTTAATTTCTTTTTAAATAACTTAAATTAGACATTTTGTTATAAAAAAAATATTTAAATTAAAATCAGGAATTTGTTGAATGAACTCATAAAGTTGAAGTATACTTTCTTTTGTTTAAATAATTTAAACAAGCTAAATGATTGTTATAATTGGTAGTGTAGTCTAATTTATATTCTTTAATTTTAACAATTCTTCCAATGAAACTAATCACTATTGTTCTGGGCCAAATTACAAATAAATATTTATGAGTTTCAAATTGTTGTTTTATACAAAAAAAAAAAGTTACTTACATGACACTTTATTATCAAAATTATATGAATGAACGTATATCCACTAGCTGATAAACTAATAATTTACTCATTTTCCCCAAATTTTTATTTAAAAAAAAACCTTTCACACAACAAACTGGCTTGAGTCAGTACTGTATAATGAACGGTAATAATTGCAATGCACAGTTTGCAATGATTAAATGTTATCTGATATGTTGTTGTTATATTGTTTATGGTATGGGGTGACTAACTAATTAAGTGGGATATTAAGCGAATTTCGCATTTCTTCACGTTTTATATTTATGATGGAGCTACAAAGTTAAACTAATTGTTTAGCATTGTTTCTATTCAAGGTCTCAAACTATAAATGTATTCATCGCTGAACCACCAAATGAATCTTTTTCTAGTAGAACTTTTTGTCCTAAATTTGAATATTTGCTGAAAAAAGTGGTTCCATTTGAAAATTTGTTAAGTTAGTTATTTTGAGTGAAATGTTTTTTTTTTTTTAAGAATTTTTTTTAGATGTTCCTACAAAATTGCGCCAATAAATAATACTGGTAAACACGGGTTTTTGTCGCATGAACTTTGTAATGATTATTTTATTTGTTGGCCTACCTTCATTTAAAAAATATCTATAGTTTTGTTCCAATCACGTCCAGTTTTTGTTTTTTGTGACAGCTATAGGGCCATTTTCTCAAGTTTTGAAGATAGAGTTTCAGTTAAATGGACCAAAATGGGCAGAATTTTACACCAAACTTATAAACTTCCGGTTTACCTAATTGTTAATACAAAGTGATAAAATTTAGTTGTTAAGTTAAAAACTGAATTTATTTTTACTTATCCATTGGCGATATAATAAAAACAAAAAAAGAGGTACAGTATAATAATTTTTATTTGTTTCTTTTCGTTGAATTTTCAAAATAACATTTATTAAGAATTATTCTTCTTTAAAAGGTAATTATTAATTAAAGTTTGTATTATTTAAATACTCAATAAATTCAAGGATAGGTATTGGTGAATTCAACACTTGAGATACTATTCTATCGTAGATAATATCATCTAAATCGCTGTAATGGTTTGTTCTTTCAAGGAAACGTGTATTTGGTTCCTTCTTTTCTACATTTGTTTGAGATGCATTTTCATTCTGTGCTTTTGCAATTATTTTCTTATTTCGTTGTTTTTTGTTTGACTTAATTGAGACTTCTTTGCTGGACAATTTTTTATCTTGATTTTCTGTTGTCACTTGTTTTTTTTTCAAAAGCATCTGGCATTCTTTCCTAGCGAACATCAGCAGTTTTGTGCCTGCTGCCCATTCTTTCCTATTAATTGCATTGTCAAAATAACGTTTGTTAAGTTTTTTATTAAAATATCCATTTACTAATACTTTTTCAATTTGGAAATTAGACTTCTTCTTCCTTTTCTTTTTTGATGTTTTTTTATCAGATTTAATTGACATGTTTTTATTTTTATTATTTTTCTGGCAGCCTAAGTCAACACTTTTCAATTTGTGACTACTCTCATCTTCATCTAAGTGCAACTGTTTGGATTCCTTGTTGGCTAAATTGCCCTTTTCTGGTTTATGTTTATGGCAACTTTCAGTTATATCAATTGATAATTTTTTTGAATTTTTGTCATTTAAAGATGTTGCAGGTTCAGATAAATGATTGATTTCTTCATAATGTAGAGCGTTTTCATTCTTTTCCAATTGAATTCCAGTTGATTCTTGAAGTGGTTCAAAATTATCTTCATCACAATACAATTTTTCATCATTTTTACCATTTAAATACTTCTCGCTTTTATTTTTATTATTTTTCTGGCACCTCAAGTCAATACTTTTCAGTTTGTGACTACTCTCATCTTCATCTAAGTGCAACTTTTGGGATTTCTTGTTGGCTAAATTGCCCTTTTCTGGTTTGTGGCAACTTTCAGTTGTATCTGACTTTGCTGATAAATGTTTCGTTTCTTCTAGAACGTTTTCAGTCTTTTCCAATTGAATTCCAGTTGATTCTTGAGGTAATTCAAAGTTGTATTTCTCAATATCACTGATTGGTTTAGTCTTAATTAAAACGTATTTGTTTTTATTTCTTTTTTGGGATTCCAAGCTGTTACTCTTCAGTTTCTGATTGTTCTCACCTTTATCTAAAGGTAATTTTTCCGCCTTCCTATTACTTGAATTGTCCTTTTTTAATTTAAGACAAAATGCAGTTTTTTCTGATGAAAATTTTTCATTGTTTTTGTCATTTAAAGATTTTGCTAGTTTGAAATTTTCCTGGGGCGGTTTAAAATTCTGTTTATCAGGAGGTATATCTTTTTCTTTTAGCAATAAATTAATATTTCTCTCTGATTTTGTCATTCTGTCATCAACTGCAGATATCGGTTTTAGTGCATAATATTTCTCATCGGGCTCTGTAAAGTCTTCTTCGTCTGTTGAATGATCAGAATTTTCAAGCAAGTCTTTGCCTTCTTTGTCTTGGCCTTCAAGTCCATGAAATTTACGCATCAAAGTAATTTCGTTATTGGTAAATTGATTCTAAAAATTGCATTTTTAGTATTTCGTTTTTTGTTTTAACTTAAGTGGTATGATATGTGATAACTTACCAAATTATTCATTCTGTACAATTGTTTAAAGTACCACTGACTCAATTGTTAAAGAATTTGGCAAATTTGGGAGCAAACAAACATTTGCAAATAATATTCAAACAATAACAATTATTTTTTAGTTTCATCCATTAATATTGTTTATTTAAAAAAAAGAATGATTAGATTATACATAAAATACTGCACTTACAAAAAATCAATACATTCACAATACAAAGTCTATTAGACAATACGATACGATCTATGGAATTTAAAACGAAAACATAAAGTTTACAGTCTTTTTATTATTTTGAACTAGACTAAAATATTATAAACATTAATCACATTAAATCAAATTAGCATGCAAAATTATGAGACAGGTAAGGAAGGCTACATGAATTTTTTTTATACAAATGAATTCACTTTGATAATATCCAACAAAAAATATTTGATTGCAATTTAAAATAAACAATAAACTGACCTCAATCTATGGTATTCTAAAAAAAAACAAACATTTTAATGCAGATAATCAGCTTATTTGCAACTGATTAGCTAATTTAAAATATTTCAAAGTTTCAGTGGTTTCGGTATTCAGTTAAATCAATATGCAAAAAGCATTCCTTTAAAGTTTAAAATCTAATTGCAATAATAATAATATTTGTTAATTATTTCTTGCTATATTGATAATAATTAATTATTATTATTGTCGACTGACTATTTCAAATCGTAGCAGAAATGATAATGCGGCGGATCAGGCGGAATAGGTGGCGGATCCTGCGGAATTGTGACGCCTTCGGCATCCAACAGCTTCAACTTGATCTCCATCGAGAGCAAAATATCCAGATCCTTTTCGGTTTCCTTACTTTGCATCTTCTGTCCCAACAGTGCATTGATTCCATCGGTCCAATAAGCAAAAGTGAGTTCATCGGGGGCCACGCAATCCAATGACTGCAAATCGACGCCTTCCAAAGCCAAGGAGAAGGCCAACTGATGCGATGCTTTGCGGCCCCTCATATGCGGACAGTCGCGTCCAACGAGCAAAGACTTGACATCGGCTATAGCCAATTTGGAAGCCAATTCTTCGGTAGAAGGAGCGTTCTTCTCATCGCAGTCGCCGTAATGCAACACTTTCTGATTCGGAGAGAGACGCATGTACCAATACTTGTCCTTTATACGCTGCCCTCTGGCCGAATATTTCGTGAATCGCGTGCCTTCGATTAGAAACGATATGCGTTGCTGTTGAATTAAATTGAGAATGTCCGGTGTGATTTGTTCGCGCAATTCCACAATGGGAGTCGCGTGCGATTCCCATTCTTCGCGACTGGTGCGCTCCTGTTGCCAGATGCTGGTGATCTCGCTGTAGGTCAACGCCTGCAGTTTCGCCTTGAGTTGTTCCAAAGAGCTTGGAGAATGACTGAGGGCGCGCAGAATTTGTTCGCGAACGACGCTGGCCACCTTGCCGAAATCTTCGGACGTGGCGCGCATCTCTTTCCACGTTTTGTTCAGCAGTACGATGCATATGCAAAAAGTCTCCTCGAAAGGATAGTCGTGCGTGAAGAACAGCGGTTGGAATGTGACGCTTTGTTCGCTTGGGGGTTCACCGATCTTCAGAATTTCGCACAAAATGCGTACCAATTCGACGCTGGCTCTGCCGAAAGGACATTCGTGTTCGTCGGCACGACAACTGTTTTCCAACACTAGCTTCGTATAGCTATCGGGATGATTTCGAGCAAAATATATCATGCAGTCTAATGCCAATAAACCTGGTGGTGTTTCGGTGAAATCCAATGCTGGATTGATGTCGTTTCGGAAACCGAGTTTTTTGTAGTCTCGGGTGAAGCCGCCCGGTCCTTTTATGCTGCCGGCTCCTTCACCATCGAAAGCGATGCGTCTTAGCTCTTTTATTTTGTCGTGGCCGTCTTGATCCTGCATTTCATAATTTGGAAATTACATATTTTAACGACTTAAATTGATATAAAAGTAATATTTTGCTGTCTGACCATAAAAAGTACGCATTTATGGCCGTGATGCAGCATGGCAATTTTCAAGGTAGCTTAAACTAACGTTGCGCTAGGATTGGCTTGTAAACTTTTGTGGCCCCTTGAGAAACTTCAGTTGCTAGTTATTATTAAAAAAAGAGGATGCTGTGACAACCTTATGTCGTAACTGACAAGTAGACATCCAATGGGAATGGTCATTTCATTTGAGATTTTTGTAACGCGCGTTCTGATTGGATAGACAAGTTTTGTGGGCTGTGGCTTGGCTGTAGCTAAACTACTAAAAAAAACTGATTCATTTGAGATTTTTGGAACGCGCGCTCTGATTGGTAAGAAAATTTTTGTGGGCTGTGGTTAAACTACTAAAAAAAAAAACTAAACAAATTTTGGATTAGAACTATAATGATTGTAAGATTATTGTTTGTGTAATATTCAAGTTTAAAACCATTTGTTTATGTTTATGTCTGCCTAGACCAGCAAAAAATCTCACAAATCACCAAAATCTATTTATAAGCTAAGCTGAATTTGATTAGATATTTAATTTTTTTAGTTAAAATGGAATAATTATCATCCTTTCAGGCTTTGGATGAAGAAAAATTCAATACGAGACTCGCCTTTGAAACTTGAAGCCCGGACAAGTGATATAAGGCTTCGGCTTTGTCTTAAATAGTACACCCGCCCGCAACTCCAATTTCTCGGCCTAACATCGTAACAAACTATTAAATCGAAAAAGAAAATAGAATACCTGAGGATCCATTTTAGTCATCATCCTCTGTTCCAGTAAACCCAACGTTAATGTCTGTAAAACATAAAGCTGATGGGCCATCTCAGCGCCCACGGCAATACCATTCGACAGGATATTATTTTGAATAATTTGACGCAACTGCTTGGAAGCCAAAGTGGCCGAAATGCTCCTCCTTTTTGCAATGTCGGCCTTCACGAGCAGCGCATTTATCAACGCAACCGTATTCTGCTGCACGACTCCACTTTCCTGCAGATGAGTTATCAATGAGTTAACAGGGACTTCCTTCTCCACTTGGTCATATCCCTGGCTACTGTTCAAAACCACATTTTCCAGTATTGACAATGCCGCTTGGGCCACATCTTTATCTTGTGTGGTATTGACCATTGTGGCCACTCTGCTAATGAAAGTCTCATCCAGGATGTCCCATGAGACACTCCCATGTTCCATCAATTCAATAAAAGATTGCAATGTGTGAGCTAATAAGCTGCCCTTAGTTTTGCCACTCTCAACAATCTGTTTGATGATCAAGGTGAGCCCCTGCTTATTGATGAACTCCAAAGCAAATGTTATGTCTGCAGAAAGTGTAACCAGATTCTGAACAGCTGCTGTTTTCTCCTCCAGAGTGCCAGAATTCAGTTTGGCCAGTATATCCTGTGCCGTTTTCGACGGGGAAAATTCCAACTTTAATACTGATCCATTCTTAATCTCATTTCGGTTCTTTTCAGTGACATAATTCTTATTGTTGGTGTCATGGAATTGCAGAGCATATTGGTCAGGTTCAGTCAGGTTCCAAATATTGCAGAGTTCTTGGATTATACAAGTGAGCGGCTGTTTCTGGTTGAATTCCGTTAACTGGGGCTGCTGCCCAGTCATTATCACGGCAATTTTAACCACATTGGAGTCTTTTACGGGCATCTTTCTAGCTGCTTTTAAACGTTTCCAAGTCCAAAATTCTATGTAGATAATGCAGACTTGACTATATGACTAGTTGAACCATAGTGGGACTAAAAAACAAAACAATTGCTGCAAATCATTGTTAATATTAAATAATTGCTTACTTCTTATTGTTAATTAACAATCAGAACGTCACAAACAGAAACAATAATACACCCAAATCGGCCATAATTGTATTTCATTTGTTTTCATAAGTAGGCAACCAACATTACAAAAAAAACTTACCCGCATAACATAACCTAAAAAAAGTGCACTTTTGCAGTTTTCAAAACAAAATGTTATAAAGAACAGAAAAAGTTAAAAATGCATTTAATAAATTGTCGCCACTTATTAAAAAAATGCAGTCAGTGCTTAAAGTTAAACAGACAGTTCCACATGACAAACTTTCTTTCCAAATCAACTGCACCAAAGGATCAAGTTAGGAAACACAATTTACGGTCCACCGTTTACTACATCAGTGCTCTTGGAGTCCTTGCTGGAGGACTAACATACGCTGCTGTTCCTCTCTATCGAATGTTTTGTGCTGCATTCAGTTATGGAGGAACTTTGGATCAGGGACATGATGCCACAAAAGTAGAAGGAATGGAAACTGTTCGAAAAAGACCTATCCTTATAAAATTCAATGCAGACACTGCCTCCAGTATGAGATGGAACTTTAAGCCTCAGCAAACTGAAATTACTGTATTTAATCTATTGATCTCTATATTAAATTGGTTTTTTTCTTAATTAATGCTGTGTTTTAGATATTGCCAGGTGAAACAGCATTGGCTTTTTATACTGCCAGAAATCCCACAGATACTGCTGTGACTGGCATTAGTACTTATAATGTAGTTCCTTTTGAAGCTGGACAATATTTCAATAAAATCCAGTGCTTTTGTTTTGAAGAGCAGCAATTGAATCCTAAAGAACAGGTATTTTTGTTTCCATTCAGCTATTTGTTTTTATCTCTTAATTAAGGAAAGAATAATTTTTGTGGTGGAATGGTGGAATTTTTATAGGTTGCTTGATAATTTACATTGCTTAAACCCTAAACTTTAATAGTGACCAAAACAAGTTACCTTCTTGGTAACTACAGCAACAAACATAATTTGTTTTGGGTCCAAATTAAGTTATAAATTGTTCTTGATATACTTTTATTTAATTTTTTATTCGTGTTTTGTCATTTTTAGGTGGATATGCCTGTCTTCTTTTACATAGACCCAGAATTCGCTACAGATCCCAAAATGGAATTTGTCGACGAAATAACGCTAAGCTACACATTCTTCGAAGCCAAAGAAGGTCTCAAGTTACCCGTGCCATCATTTGCCAAGTGACCGAGACCTGTATCCCATCATTTGTGCGACACAATTACAAAAGGCAAGTAATTTTCAAACATGAATTTATATAATTTTTATGAGCACCAAAAAGACGATGAATATGTGTGCAAAACTTCAATATTTAATGGTTGCAGTTATGGGAAAGGCCCGTCTCATTCCCATGCACTTTTCTCGATCGATGAACAACGAGTGCACCTTACTGTGCAGATCCGTCTCGAGCGTGGATCTCGTCTTGAGAAGCTGCTGGTGTTGCGCTTCCGCTTCCTGGAGTTTCCGATGTAAGTATTCGATGCTGTCTTGCATATCCAAAACTTCCTTGACGAGTCTGCAATTAGATTTCATTGTGACTATTGTGTGTCGAGCGCGTTAAATTAGTTAAATATATAATTATGTTGACTTGTTACTGAGAGAGAGAAAGTTACCTGTCTTGAGCCATATCGCGACACAATTCCACTTCCTTGCGATGTGTTCTGGCCTCTAAACGCGTGTGCGCCACCTTCATTGGATTCGTCTTGTCTAGAATCGCTTTCTTTAGTAGTTCGATGTACTTTTCCATTTCGAAGATTTCCTGTTGGATTTTGCTCAGGTGCATTTGTCCTTTGCTTTTCGCTTCCAATATTTCAGCGGCTCTTCTAGCCAGAGCGTTGTTCGTTGCGCTCCACGCGTCCCAAATATCCGCCGCACTGCTGTTTATCAGGTTTTCCACATCGGACGTCAATTGTTGCGTCTTGTGACGCTCGTTCTGCGATCTCAAAACTATTCGATTACTGTTTTCCGCCCAAGTTGTGGTAGTGCTGACTCTAGAAACGAAAGAAAAGCTCTTGATTTTCGATGTAAATTAAGTCGCGTTACAAAGTTACACATTCAAATAAGACATCATGACAATTTTCGGTTAGCGGAAGTGATAAAATATTAGATTTTTCGAGAATTTCTAGGTGGTGGCATTTCCGGTTATACTGGAAGTAGTTGCCAACTTCATTATTTTAAACGGCAGGCTATATTTTTTTATAGTATTTTTAAATAGGCCTTGAAGCAATTATAATTTTAGTACCATTTTTTTATATCTTAATACCTTTCGAGATATTAATTTTTATTTTCAAAATTTTGTGATAACTTTCCAAGGTCGCAACTTTCAGCACAATAATCTAATTTTAGTATTGTTTATCCAGATTATAGTGCAACAGTACTGAAAGTTGTTAAAATTATTAAATTCTCAAAATAATAATTTATAGTTTTTAAAATAAATTGTTAAAAATAAGAATTTATAATTAGTGAAAACTTTATTTTTTTCTAATATAATGGTACATTTTTTATTTTGCTAATCGATAGAAAACCAAAAATGATAATGTTGAAGTTATTATAACCAATTCCTAAACCTAAACTTTATATTTTTTAAAGAATTTAATTTTTTCTCTGAAAATATTGATTTTTTATGGAGTTGAACACGTAGTATTATAAAAAAAAATAGACCATTCAATTTGAAAAGAAGATGTTTTCGCTACTTTGAAACATTGTTTTTATTACATGGATATATTAGTTTGAAAATTTAATGTATTAAAAGTTACGACCTTAGAATGTCTCAATTTTTTTTTTTCATTTTGACAATAAAAAATAATGTCTCAAAAAGTTATTAAGATATAAAAATATTAAAAATAATTACGGTACCAAAATTATTTTTAATTTTCCCCGTATATAAAAACAAAGTAAAAAATATTGAGAGACATTTAAAATAATGAAGCGGGCAACTATTATTTCCGATTTAAACAGAAATGATATCTTCTTGAAAGAAAAATAAATAAAGAAATGAAAATTATTAATATTATCATCAAATAATTGGTAAAAATTTCAATGAACATTATACAACATACTCACGTGGGATTAAATTTTTCGATGCCACCGTAGTAATTGATGCCCTTTGAGAAATTGTTGAATTGGTGACACATGTTATCAATACCCAGAGCGCCCTCCTTACTCCTGATATCAGTTTCCAATTCGTGCTGAGCTGCCCGAATATTGTGCAACTGATTCGTAATTTTATCGAGAATCGAACGCATCTTCTCCTGTGTATTCCGATAAGTTTCGATCTCTTTAAGAAGCGATTGTTCTGGACCGTCGTGCGTTAAATCGATACCCTGTCGATTCTCGCGCAAATACAGGCATTCCTGGGCTATGTGTAAAGGTCCTTCAATGTCCAGGATGCCTTTCTCGATAGTCCTCTTGCCTTCTGTCAAGCGCCCGATAACCGACATGAGACGTTCCAGTTCCGCTTTCACTTCGTTTCGCCAAAATGTAGTATCGGTAATCCTTTCCCCTAAACGTCGACCCGCTTCCCTTTGGCCCTGGACGGTTTTTTCATCCGTTTCCCTTCATTTGCAAAGAAAACAATTGGAAATTTTAATGAATTGTTATGTAAATTTTGTTTTAATTAATTTTTAAATTTTATTGGTTTAATGATTTAAAAGAAAAATACCTCATAACTCTTTGGAATTCCCCTTTGAGTCGATCAGAGTAATTGCGATTGGTGTCAGATTCGTTGAAAGTGGTGATGAGATGTTGGGTCCATTCCATCGGAGTGTATCTGGTGTATAGAGCGGCTCTAGCTGCATGGGCCGGGTTCCTTTCAAATCCCGTCACCAAATTGGGAAATCGCATAGGTTCCGTTGCCATTCCGAGCGGGGTATAGCAAGGGTCCATCATGGCATTCGTCACTGGTTGTGCTGGACTACATCAAAGGGATATTTAAGTGCAATTTATTGCATTTTTGGTACCCAAAAGAGAAAAGGGATACTTACAGAGGCGTCACTTCGACCGTTTCGTACCCCAGAGTGGGTCTCCACGGATGCGGTCGTGGAGTTTGATAGTAGCTTCCAATTCTGGTTGGTATCGGTGGTCCGGCTACTTGTTCCATCACTGGAGTTGCTGCCACTGAACTCCATGGTTGTAATTGCTGAAGAATTATTTCGTTTGTAAATTACGATTTCAAAATTTGAATTATTATTTTTCCTTTGAAGTTACTTACGGAATACATAACTGTATCCCCGAGTTGTTCGCTCATTTTTGTATCTTTTCACTACGAGAACGGCACATAAAAACCAAAATTTCTAATTGACACTTTTTGTCATTGTTTGTTTTTGTTTCTTTATTGTTTTGCATAGATTCATGTTGTTTAATTTTTTTTTTTTAATAAATTGTTGCTAATTGTTTTCATGTATTTATGGTTGCATATTTATTTGTATTTTTAGTTGCCTATAATCTTTTCAAAAATTAATATTTCACAACTTGTGATATCTACACGATTTTCCCAAAAAGTGATAAAAAGCTAAAAAAATAACTTTTAAAATGGCACAAGTAATCCCAAATAATGCACCTGAACGTAAAAAGTCGATTTTACTAAATTCTCTCATCTAACAGACAAAATTTCAGATTGTCCTGGCACACAAAGCGAATCTGCAGGAAAAGCATCAGCTTGTGCTGGCTGTCCCAACCAAAATATCTGCGCTTCTGGTCTCCCGAAAGGACCTGACCCCGGAATAGCTCAAGTCAAAGAAAGATTGGAATCAGTTCAAAATAAATTACTGATACTATCAGGAAAAGGAGGTGTTGGTAAAAGCACAGTAACAGCATTATTAGCTAGGGCTCTGGCATCAAGATTTGCTGAGAAAAATGTAAGAACTTACCCTGTTATATCGACTCCTTCTTTCCTCACCACCTCCAAAGTCCATCATTTTGTACAAGCAACTGCTTCACCTTAAAATTCACCAATGCCATTCTGTTATCAGTGTACTGCAGTATCAGGCTGTACTAAGTTCAGTGCCCTAAATATTTTGCAAATCAATTCCACTGGCCCATAACAATGAAAATCAATGTTTTCAGGTTGCTGTGTTGGACATAGATATTTGTGGCCCTTCTCAACCCAGACTTTTGGGGGTTTTGAATGAACAGGTTCATCAATCAGGCTCTGGTTGGTCACCAGTGGTAAATAAAATGATTAGATTTTAAAGAGTTTTAACAATCAAATGCAAAATGTTAATTTTAGTATGTTGAGGATAATTTATCAGTGATGTCTATTGGATTTCTTTTATCATCTCCTGATGATGCCGTTATATGGCGTGGTCCGAAAAAGAACGGTATGATAAAGCAGTTTCTTACGGAAGTCGATTGGGGAAATTTAGACTTTTTGATAATGGATACCCCTCCGGGTAATACCGCCACATCTTATTTTTCTAAATTCATTAAGGTATTAATTTGTGGTTTAAAGGTACCTCTGACGAACATTTGTCAGCTTCGACATACTTATCACAAGCCGGCCTTACTGGAGCTGTGATTGTTACAACTCCTCAGGAAGTTGCTCTGTTGGATGTTCGTAAAGAAATCGATTTTTGCAGGAAAGTCAACATAAATGTTTTGGGCGTTGTTGAGAATATGTCTGGATTTGTTTGTCCTTCATGCAAAGTATGTTTTTTTTTATAGGTTTTGCTTAGTTAAAATTAGTTACGATTTTGTTAATTTTCGCAGTTTGAATCGGAAATGTTCAAAGTTACCACTGGTGGAGCTAGTGCAATGTGTAAGGAAATGAATGTACCATTTTTGGGTAAGCTTCCTTTGGATCCTAAAATTGCCAGGTGTTGCGACGAAGGCAAAGATTTTATGGTTGAATTGCCTGACTCACCTGCTGTTAAGGCTTTGAATCTAATTTTAGATGGTAAGTTAACTTTTAAATTTTATTTTTTTAATTTTATTTAAATTTGTTAATCAACTTTTTTATAAAAAAAAAAATCATTTTACATTTTGCAAAATTCATTTTTTATCTTTTATTCAATTTGGTCATTGATTGCTTTTTTATCATTTTATCTCATTTGAAATAACAACGTTAATATCTACTTCCGCTAATACCGGAAGTTGCCGGATTTTGGAAATATTATATCTGATTTTATGTTTTATTTGTTTGTGGTAGAAGAAAGGTTTTTGGGGTTAGGTTAATTGACAATTAAAAACAATTTTCGTTATTATCTTATTCAATAGTATTATTATTGGATAAATAATGATAATTTTCTTTCATTACTTTGGTCAATATCAGTCAGTATCAATAGAAATGATTAAAAATCGCAATGATAATGCTGCAAAATTCGAATTAAGAAACCAAATAAAACTGAAATATATTTTTATTTCAGAATTACTTAAACAGTGCCGATAGTAATCTACATCTACAAATGCATCAATTTAAATTTTGTATGACATATTTTTGAATAAATATTATTGTTGATAATTTTCAATAAAATTATTCCACTTGGCATTCCACATTTGCAAAACCTGTTCCTTTCTGTTATGTTCCCAAGAACAACTTGATAGAATTGATGGCTAACTGACGCCCTCCGCCCCGGGGGGCGGGGGGATTCAAATTAGATTTGAATCTAATTTTAGATGGTAAGTTAACTTTTAAATCTAATTATTATTTTTTTAAATTTAAATTTGTTAAATTATTTTTTGGTTTCACAATAAACAAATCAACTGCTTTTTATAAAAAAAAAATAGGAAAATTAATTGTTTTTATTTTCCATTTTTTATACAATTTGGACTTTGATTGCTTTTTAAAATTATGAGTAAGCTGTAAAATAAATGAAAAGAATAAGTAGCATAAAAAATGCTACCTTACTGGGTCAACAATAAACAACCTTATTTAATAAAAAAAAAAAAAATTATTAAATTGATAACGTTTAATTTTAAAAATGTTTTATAAATTCATCCAAAGTTAATATCTACTTCTGGTAAAACCGCAAGTGCCGGAATTGGAAAATTTTGTAGCTGATTTAATTTTTTTATTTATACGTTGTGACAGAATAACAAAATCGATTTTTCTTTTCTGCATGTGGTTAATAATACGATTCAAAACCATTTTCGTTATTATTATTATTGGATTAATACTTATCTTTCATTACTTTTTGTTAATAAATGATTAGAAAACGTAACCATTGTAACGATAAAACTGCAAAATTCGAATTAAGAAACAAAATAAAACTGAAATATATGAAAACACTTTTTATTTCAGAATTACTTAAAGAGTGCCGATAACCGATAATAACTACATCTACAAATGCATCTATTTTATTTTTATAGGACATATTTTAGAATAAATGCTATTTATAATTTTCGATAAACTCATCCCACTGGGCATTCCACATTTGCATAGCCTCTTCCCTTCTTTCACCTTCCAAAGAACTGTACTTGATAGAATTGATGGCTAACTGTTTAAGCATTTTGAGATCAGCATGTCTACTACTGATTCCCAAAAACATCATGTACCAATCGTAACTGACTCCTTCTGCCCCCCAAAAAGCCGGATAATCGTTTGTTATAACCACGGGAAAACCATCAGCCAAATACATGGCTGCTGGATGATTTCTCATATCTCTAAGTGTAAGTAACACCTGATTAGATATTGGACTAATTTCCAGTGCAATTTCTTTCTTCTTAACAATCTTCATTAATTCCGGATGCTTCGCTAGAGCAAATGCATGTCCCAAGCGGTTTGTTCCCAACAAAATTGCGTCCAAAATATTGATATCAGTGGATGCATGATGCCAATTAGTTTCGCCAGTATGGAAATAGAATTTGGCTCCTTGTAATTTTTTAACGTAATCTACCAAATGAATCAGATGATTTGGTGGTCTGCCCAAATCTTCCACCCCCACCAAATCGAATCCTGCTACGAAATCCGGATGCTTTTTCAAAATGTTCTCGGCTATTTTTTTGTAGTCTTCTACTGTTTCATTATCAACTGGTTTGATAGGAGCGTAAATTACGCGTGCTCCATGAAATTTCGGATGAGTCTTTTTGAAGCGATTAGTAACTGATTTGTAAATTCCGACTACTTCTTCCGGTGTACAGACATATCCAGCTAAATCATAAATACCTGGCAATGTTCCTCTAAATTCAAAATACATTATCCCATCTTCGTACAGTTGTTCAACTGTTTGCAAATAATGGCTTATGAAAACCGGTTGGTAAGTGAGGAGTCCATTTAAAAAAATCCGGAGGTTTTGAAATTTAGTCCATACTTTATTCATATCACCGAATTCATTATCGCTGATTAAAGTCATTTGCTGCTTTAACCATGCTTCAAAATTTGAATTGGTTTCCCGAAGGGTTTTTACAAGTTTCCAATCGCAATCATCGCTTGGTTTATCGAAAAATTGAAGTCTTGCCGGTTGACCTGTTTGGTTGCACAGATAAAGGCCAGGCGTATATGTTAGTCGATATAAAACGCCCCAATTCGCCATTGCAATTTCATGGGTATGCAATAGAGCCCCTTTGGGCATCGCACGCAGGAACATGTAGAGGCGATTTAGTTGGATGTCATCCCGGGTGACAAAGAAATGATGAGCTGGTAAAAACTTGCCTGGATCTTGAAAACTTTCATTCAATTGCTTTAGTTTCATATTCATCAAAATTTCGTTGACTTGTTGCTCCCTATCAGTTAACGGGATAGAAGATCCTACTTCGGAAGACTTTTCTTCTTCTATGAATTCTTTCCTTTCCTTCCAGTAATCTTGCTCATTCCAAGCCAAGATATTCGTAAAGCAAAGGAACAAAATTGAAATCGTGACTTTCATTTTCGCCACTCTGTTTCTAACTACTACATCGAACAATATAATATAAAATTTATAAAGTAGATTTATTTGTTATCAGAGTAATAAAATGCAATGGATTAACTTTATTTTTAATTACTTGAATTGTTTTTACATGATAACCATTTCCTTGCAATTTTTAATCAAACAATTGTTTTACTACGGATGATTCCCAATGTCGCCAATGTCGATGCATGACCCGTCTTCGAAACAAACCACCTTTTTTAAGAAGTTCAGCTTGTTAGAATCTCTGATTGCGTATTTTTGGCTCATGTATTTGTAGAGGTTCATGGGGAAGTCTTCAGGCACTTGGTGTGGCTGTAATGTAACGATTTTTAGAAAATATTGCATTTTCTTAAAATTTATACCCATTCTCTTGGATTGTCCTTTTGTAGATGCTGGCGGCCCAGTTTTACGTAGTATTTTATGAAGTCAATTCTTTCTATAATCATGTTTATTTTATACGTAAAAAAAAGTACAAAAATATTTAGATTTATTGTCATGAGCCTACCTTCTTCAGGGATCTCTTCTAGGACTTTTGATATATCAGCTGGAGCGGCCAGAGAGCAGTGCACAATAAAGGAAGCGCAAACTATAGCAACTAGAATTGCCGATTTCATTATGTTCTCGTTTGTTCAATGATTTTATAATTGTTTGCAACATATGATCGAGGATTTATATAAAGGTAGGTTCGGCCTCTTAAAATACTAATCTGGGATTACCTGGATTAACCTTCGATTCTATTATTGGTAAAAAACGTTACATTGTTTTATTGTTAAATTAAGCTGAAAAATATTTCTCAAAATAATGTTTTTTTCTGTTTATTAAATTTTAAACTTTTCCACAAACAGACTGGTAATTTAAAAATAAGTTGCAAACTATTATAAAATATAATTTTTGCATGATTGAGGATCTCTTAGAAATTGAAAAGTATGTTTTTATCTGTTCTTTTTCTCGTTTTTATGGATTGTTTAATTTTACTAAAGTTAAAAATAATAAAAGTATATTAAATAAATTTTACAATTGATTAAATTGGTAAACAATGTTTTTGTCACATGAACTTTATAATGACTATTTTGTTTGTTGCCCCAATTCATAAAAAAAATAGTTTTGTTCCAGTCACGTACAGACTTTAACTTTAAACCCGTATAAGGGTAACTTCTTCAGTTTTTAAGATAGAGATTCAGTTAAATGGATCAAAATGTACCGAATTTTACGTTCAATGTATATCCGTTTATAAAAATCTGATATTTATCCTCGTTCCCGAATTATCCAGAAATTATCGACGATTTTTTTAAATTCTAAGAAAATTTTTTATCTAAGAAAAAATGTTGATAATTAATTTCAAGAAAACTGTTTGTGATAGACTAAAATAAATATTTGTTCCTAATACATATTTTAAAAAACTATCTAAATAATTTTACCAATTTTCCTTACTTGATTTTTGAGGGGAAACAAGTTTTAAATGGTAGTTAAGTGTGCGTGTGGCAAAAAAGCTAAAATTTTGTTAACCACTGTTATCAGAATAAAATTAATTAACAAATTAGAAATGAAATTTTAAGTAAAAATATCAATCAATACACGAAGATTTTTTTTTTGATAACTTCGGAATTAACTGTTATTTTAAGCTGAATGACTCAATTCCTATTTCATTTAAGATTACCTTTAATATTAAATAGAAAGAATAATTTAAGAAGAATCAAATATTGTCCAAAATTAAAATAGCTTCAGGAATACGTAACGTTCAGTTTTCATTAAAGAATAAACTCAAAAAAGTTAGAATAGTTAGTAATTAAATTATATTAAGTACTAAATGAAAATGTATACCTAGAAGTAGGATAATATGGCTAAATCATACGCATTATCACATTTTCCGAGTTGCCTTCTTTCCTTTTTTAGTGTCAGACTGCGGATCGCCAGGAAGCTGAGTCGGCGATCCGGACGTCGACACCGAAGAGGTCCTAGTTTTACTGCTCCTCGTAGAACAACAGGTGGAACATCGCGAACTGGCGGGCTTTATCGTTGAATCACTTGACTTACTGGATCTGAAGCATCTGCTCTTCAGATCCTCAACTTCTTTTGAATTGAAGTCATCTTTGCTCTCGAATGACTTTATGCAATTGAAAATTTGCTGGATTAGGAATGAGCACAGGATCACCATCATAGCAATGACCACGGCCAATATCTTAAAAAAATGTAATTTGAAATTATTCTTCAGTTTGGCCGATGATGGCTCTGATATTTACGGCTATTATAAAGGAAATCAATTTGACTTTCCTCGCATTACTGTCATACCAATCGGCAGCTTCAATATTGCACATGTGATACTTCAAAAGACTAACAGTCTGTCCGCGGTCTTTATCCAAAGGGGCAGAGGTCCATCCTTCGTTGCATTCACATAGGCCCGTTTCATCGTTCAACTTACCAAAATGGCAATTGATGTTTACCTGTAAAAAAATGATTTCCAAGAAACAATGAGTTGTCTATCGGAAATTTCGAAACATCGGAAATTACTAATGTGTGATACGGTTCATCGCACGGTCCTTTCGATGTGCCCTCGTTCAACACTTGAAGTTCGTTCCTGGTCACGGTTTTTTCCATATCGCGACACTTATTTGTCCCCGGCGAGAAAATCTAGAACGATCGATTATGACAACATTAATTCTCGTAATCTGCTGCGTAATCCACTCGTGTTTAGGATTATTATCTCACAATATTGGGCAAGTCTTTCCCGGGATCGCTTACGCAAATTGGCACCTTCTGGCACCGCAGGCGTTTTCTATTAAAATAATTTCTAGTGCCCAAATATTTCATATGACAGTCAACGGGCTTACAGTGGTTCAATGGGTCCAGGTCCACGGACGGACAAGACGTCATATCGCCTTTCCTGAAAAACCCTACGATCACTTAAGTTAAGCAAAAAGTTACGTGGGATTTTAAAAGGGTACCTTTCATGATGGCAGGAGGACCGTGTTTCGTAAACCATGTGTCAAAAGAGATGTTGGCCTTTTTTTGGATTATTTCGTTTGATTTACTTTTGAATTTCACCGAAATTAAACAAAAGCCGCGTCGATTGTGCAAATACTGAAACGTAATTCCTATAGATTATGAGGGGAAAATGTACAATATTTATTTTAATTATAACATTTTTTTTTAACAAATCAGAAATTGGTAAAATCAATCTTAAAGAACCATTTGGAGTTAGGCATAGTGAAGGTTTTCAAATGGAAAAATTCAAATTAAAAATTTGGAAGAATTGTTTGGTTTTGGATTTTTAATTATTATTCTTATTTTCTTATAGATTATAAAAAAAATATAGGGTTCCTTCAAACGAAATCATAATTATAATGATGAGTAAACTTTTTCCCTAAATTAGACATACAAAAGAAAGTTTTCTAAATTCCATTGTTAACATTATGAAAGGGAATCAAATCTCTTCCTGATTAATGAATTTTTTTTTCTAGAAAAAATGCTTAAATGATATATTTTTTTTGATTTTGATAAAGAATTATATGTTCTATAAAATGTGAGTGAAATTTGAAAGATTTTCCGGCGGATTTTTGAGAAAAAATGACCTATATGTTGCACTCGTTTTTCATATACTTATAAAAATGGACGCCGCGCACTTAAATATTTTTTCCGGATAACAAAAAAGACATAAAGAAAATGTAACTTCTGATTTTGATAAGGAACAATATGCTTTGCAAAAAAAGGGTGAGAATTAAAAAATCGAATTGGTAAATTTAGAGAAAATTTGACTTAATTGAGGCACTTTTTGTACATACGCTGTAAAAGCGGACACCGCGCACTTAAAAATTATTTTCGGAAAACCGGAAGAATATAAATAATATTTTCTTAAGCAATTTTAAAAAAGGACAATATATCCTATAAATTAATAGAGAAAATTTAATACGAGGTACAACCTCAATATGATAAGTGACTCCATTTGAAGTTTAATACCAGAAAATCCATATAAAAATAAGAAAACCATTAAAAATTTTCATTTTTTAACTATTTTTTTAAATTTTATATTTGTGCATTATTAATAATTTTTATTCTTGATAAAAAAAATCTCTGAAGTTGAGCAAAAATATTTCCGGCAGTAATTCAAAAATAAATTATGAAAAAATCGGACATTTTTAAAAAAAATGCTCCAATTTCCACAAAAGCAACTTTTGATAAAAAAATCAATTTTTCCCTTATCAGTGATGAAGAATATTCTAAAATTTCAGATTCAGGATCACTCAGGCCAACAATTGTGCTGGCCAGTGATAGAAAATGAACGTAACTTAAATATCGTAAAATTAAAATGAAAAAAAGGTGAAATACCATGTTGGGGTAAAGCAAGGTAAGATTTTTGTTGCAATGGGGCTTTATGAAACCCATGTGTCCTCCCAGCAAGTGCATAAAGCTGCTGTCCCGATCGGTGAGGGTGATGACTTCAGTGCACTCAATCATATTCACTTTAACTTCGTACGGACAAAAATTCGTATTCTGGACAGTTATATCTAAACGATTCGATTCTTTCACTATGAAGAATTACTCGGAGGAGAACTTACTCACAGAATATCATACCTATTGCATCGCGGTCCAAACTAGCCACGTTGGCGTCCTACAAAAAAAACCCGCTTTTATTTCCGGAAACATTTCGCTTTCGATCGAAAGCTCGTCTCACCTTTATTTCTATCTTGTTCTCTACCAAATGAAAAATATATAGAAGTACATAAAATAATCTAATAAACATGTATTTAGGTTTGACATTCCTGTGATTGACGCTGGTAGTCACATTTGCTATGCATTTGCAAACCTTTCAACCATAACAACTTGATAATCCTAATCATACAGTTGCCACCTTAAATCCCAACTTAAATCTTAATAAACATTGATTAATCCCTAATTAATTACTTAATGTCGAATTGAAGATTTTTTTTATTATTTATTTTATTTTAAATTGTTATATTAACTAATTTATTTGATTTAAACATTGGATTCCACTATTTCAAGTCCTTTGTGATCTTTTTCTTCCACTTCAGGAGATGCCACGATTTCTTCTAAGGTTTGTTTCAACATGGAATCGTATGGTTTTAGCCTAAGGGCTGCATGAAGTTCATCCACCGCTTGTCTTTTTAGTCCTAATCTGTTTAGTGCCATTCCTCGACGTGCAATGCAAGCGATTCGTTCATTGAGATTTGCTCCCACTTCCGGTTTCATCATTTCTAGAGCCGTTGAGCAGTCTTGAACGCATTTATGTAAGTTACCTGTTTTTTTTAACAGAAAATAATAAAAATTAGTCCTGCTCATATATCAATAATTTAAATTAATGATTAAGAATTAATTTGTATTAAATCCACATTAGTTATTCAGCTGTTACTACACTGGTTAACAAAATTATAACTTTTTTTTTGTCACACGAAAACTTGGGTCTAATTTGGAATATACAGAGGCCATCAAGCAATAATATATCAAGGAAGAAAATTGGCACATCATGTATCTTTGTGATATCGTACTATGATTTCAATTTTTTTTAAGTTATCTATTTGTGTCACACGAAAACTTAGTTACCATTTAAAATAAAAACATTAGCTGTTTTTTTCCTCAAAAATCAAGCAAGCTATGGAAAATTTGTAAAATTATTTAGATAGTATTTTAAAATATCTATTAGGAACAATTGTTTCTATTTTTCCATCTCAAATAGTTTTCTTGGAATTAATTATCAAAATTTATTCTTGGACAAATATTTTCTTTAAAATTGAAAAAAATCGTCGATTGTTTTCTGGATTTTTCGGGAACCAGAACACATATCCGATTTTTGTAAATGGTTATAAGCGGGTAAGTAGGGCGTAAAATTCTGCCCATTTTGGTCCATTTTAACTGAATCTCTATCTTTAAAACTGTAGAAGTTACCTAAGTACTAAGTAATCTATGAAAACTATAAAAAAAAGTTTTGCGAAGTTTTGGCCCAACCGAAAGTTCTATATTAATAAATCACATCATGTTATTTGTAAACTTAAAAGAATAATTAATATTTTATTACTTTAATTGTTCAAAAATATCTTTTTTGTCCTGAAATTTTAAATTTTGTAATAAATAAATAAATTTCTTAATTAGAACTAATGAAATATTTTTTCCTGTTACAACAGTTAACAAATCGGAATTAAATAAAGTAACTTTAAACATTATTTTAATTAATAAGTTTGAAAAACTTTTTTCAGTATTTATGCACAGGGTGATTGATTGATTGAACTAGAATTTTTAGAAATTTTCACTTCTAAATAACTTAAAATTTTGAATAAAGCTTTTATCGTTTTATTTTGGTTATCAAATAGCGCCCTTAAAATTAAAATAATTTTGATGATATTTTTATTTTTTAATAATCAATTTTATTCAAGGCCAATTTTATATTTCATAAAATTGTTAAATATGTGAACTAATTTTTTATAACTATTTTTTTATTTTGAAATCATTTTTTAATTGAATATCTAAAATTTGTATATGTTTATTTTTTTTTAAGATGGTTCTATTTCAATTGTTTCTGTTATTTCTTGATAAAAACATCATTTTTAATTTATAAGCATTTACAATACTTTATTTTAAATATATTAAAATAATAAGTAATAAAACAACTAAGCCGAAAGACCGGCTTGGGTCGATAGCTCTTTGTAGCTTATAGTTGCAATAAATATAATTATTATTAAAAGAATTAAAAAATGCATATTAGAACAGAATGAGTATTAATTATTTAAATTTTCAAATATGAGTAATCTTATAGAAATAAGTATACCTTTTTTGTTTTCATTAATTTAAATTTTTTTAAAGATTAAAAAATTTATATTTAACAAATGTCATTACCTATTCCAAATTGGGCTTCCGATCTTAAAATAAAAAAGTCAACTAATTTGGGACTGATTTCAATTCCGAAAGTGAGTGCACTAATGGCACCCAAATAGTTCCTATTCTTCAAAAACTCCGCAGCCTTTGCAAGTAAATAATGCGGATTCTTTTCCTCGAGCCTTAAATCCTCACTAACAAATCCTGCCGATCTTCTAGCTTCCGCTTGTCTTGCAAGCCATTCATTTTCCTCAGCTTCTTGCGACTCCCTACCTGGCGTCGGAAAAGCTCTCGGTGTAAACTCCACTTCAACCACCGACTTAGACCTAGGCAAAGGAATTGCCGGTGTTTCTTCCTTCAGTATTAATTGTTCGATTTTCGGTACTTTCTGTTTCATTTTGTCTTTCGATTTGGGTTTACTTTTAATTTCAATAGTTTCAACCAAATCTTTAATATCTCCTAAGGCCTTTTGTTTTTCTTCTTCTCTTATTTTGGAAATCTTGTCTCTTTCGCGACCGCTAAGTTCAATAGATAGCGAAACTGCTTCTCGCTTTAGAGCTATTTCTTTGCTTTGTTTGGCTTCTTTTTCCTCCTGTAATTTCTTTTGCATGCTCTCCAAAGCTTCCGAACGAAGACCTCTTTTTTCCTCTTTGCTTAGATTTTCTTTTTCAAATTTAAGCCATAGTTGCTGTTCGCTTTTTGTCAATTCGAAAAGCACGCAGTGTTCTTGAATGGTACACAAACTCTCCTCTACATTGATTTCAGAATAAAGAAAGCATTCGAAAAAGAAGTGCTCGAATGAGGTTTTTAAGTAGTTTTCCGAAATGAATAAATCCACTTTTTTCTTAGGAACTCCGTGTAAGGGCACTCTGAGTGTAACACTGCTTTCGGTTTCTCGCCATTTGTGATCTTTAATTATTACAGGCATATTTATTTTTAATGCTTATTGGTTTCCACATTTACCTTTGGCTTGCTTTTACTATGTCAGAATACGTTAAATGATAAGATTTGTTATTGGCATGGTAACCAGGGGTTAATATTTATAAAAGTATTGATTATATTGCTATGGAGACATTCTATTGATTTAGAAATTAACTTTTGCTAAACGATCAGAAAATTACTATTCACTCTTGAACGTATTAAGCTAGGGCCACAATTTTAGTGTTATTTTAAATACAATTTAACCAGCTATGTAATTAAATTAAAATAAATTTTTATTTTGTTTTAATTGTTATAAATTAATTATCACCTCTAATGAAATCACCCAGTATAAAATTGGATAAATTTAAACTTAGTATAAAATAATAAGACTAGCCCAGACGATCTTGCAGCTAAATTAAACAAGGAATGCTATAATGAATTAAGCAATATGTTAATAAATTTAATTAACGTTTCTCTCGAAATCGAAATTGGAATAGTGCCTGATAAACTCAAAATTGCTACAATCATTCCTATTAAATGATGAAAAATACAAAAAAAAATATTGAAGAATACAGACCAATAAACTTATTGCCCATGACAAAATCTTGGAAAAAATTGTACCCAAACAATTAAATGACTATGAGATAGAAAACAAAATATTAAGCGAGAACCAAAGTGGATTTAGGGGAGGGTATAGTTGTGAAACTGCATTTCAATATCTAGAAAGTAGCCGGAAAAATGATCTTGACGGAAATGATTTTATTGCTACAGTTTTTTTTTGTATTTGAAGAGGGCATTCGAAGCACTAAATCTAAATAAATTAATTACTAATTTAGAACATTTTGGCTGCTATATGTCGCAGTGTAAATAATATTTGTGATGCGTGCGATATCTTTTGTGATACCCCGCCCACCATCCTTACTATCTCATTGAAATAATCTATGTTTATATTTTTTATGGTTGTTTATTTTTATTTTAGTAGTAGTAGTTACTGAATTATTTCTGTGCTTTGAGCACAGGGTGGCCATCGACCCGAAGGTCCTTCTGCCATGGTGATGGGGATACCTACCCAAACACCACTACCCATATCTTGCCGGCCGTGGGGATCGAACCCATGACGTTCGGTATAGAAACCGGAGTTCGGACCACTGAGCCACGGTCCCGGCTATTATTTTATTTTATTTTTTATTTTTTTTCATCTCATATTGAAATTAGTTTTTTGACTGTTTTAGGGGAAATAAAAGTCTATTATTATTATTATTATTATCATAAGGGGAATGGCCTTACAATGTATGAAAAGTTATTTAACAAATCGGATACAAAGAGTTGAGTGCAACACTATTGAGTCAAGTGAAATTGTCACTGAATTTGGTGTACCCCTGGAGGGACCCCAGTGTCATAGGACCCTCGTCGTTTATTTTGTATATCAATGATATAATTGGAAGTGTGAATAACGCAAACATGCATCTCGTATCTTTGCTGATTACAATAATTTATGTGAAAGGTAAAAGCCTTGAAGAAATATCAGAAAATTGAAATCAAAATTTAGAATCAATATATAAATGGATAAGTGAAAATAATTTAAAAATAAATGAAAACAAAACGAAAGCTTGAATTCTGTTACCCGCCCAAATGTAAAGATCCCAGAGGAAGGGAGAAATGGGCCTAACACTAAAATTAAGAGATAGAGACTTGAAACAAATTGCAATCGATAGAGGAGAAGATAAGGATGCGATAAAGGAGACCTTTATTAAGATCGGTCCCATAGGAGGGAAGAAAAGGGCTTAAAACTAAAATTAAGAGATAGAGCCTTGAAACAAATTGCAATCGATAGAGGGGCTTAATTGGAAGCGATTAAGCTAACTCTTAACCAGGTGGTGCCCATAGGAAAGGACAAAAGGGCCTAAAACTGTATCTCGAGAACGGTAAGAGCCAGAGACTTGAATTAAATTGCAATCGATAGAGGCACTTAAAAGGAAGCGATTAAGACATTTCTGAGCCAGGTGGTGCCCAGAGGAAAGGAAAAAGGGGCCTTAATCTGTATCGCGAGAAACGTAAGAGCTAGAGACTTGAAGTAAATTGCAATCGATAGAGGGGCTTAAAAGGAAGCGAT
>JASKGO010002068.1:0-15514 GCA_030556065.1 Holobus sp. GC000080
TTAAAATTATCTAAATTATTGTCATCTAAAAATTGTAGCAATTATTATAACGCCATGAGTTATACATATTTATTTAAAGGTCAGAATAAATTGGTATCATTAAGTGGCTTATTTGGAATTGGAGTTCCATTTGGGAACTAATTAAGAACTTGAAAAAGCATAGGAAAATAAAGATTTTTTTATGGAAACCAATGTTACAATTGAACAACAAAATAATTTGACCTTTTTATTACAAGAAGTGTGCGTACATAAATGCATTTTAGAATTATATAAAATTTCTATCAATGGCATGCTTCATGATATCTTTCAATTGTTCCCTGTATTCTTTTTCATTAGATAATTTGAATGCGAACCCGCTTTCAATGTTTCCACCCTCTTCGGCAATTTTGTCAAAGTCCGGAACTTCTTCACTGGAACCCAGCATTGCTTTTCTAATCAGGAAACACCAAAGAATACCATACGGACAATATTCCGACCACAACTCCCATAACTTATCATGCGGAAGAATATCGTTAACGTCCAAACCAAATTTCGATAAATGCGCTGCCAGAGAGTCGTAATAAAGTTCCAAATGATGATCCAAATTGTCCAGTTCCTTTTTCGAAGCGTGCCCGTAGAACAAATAGCTTAAATCCAAAAAGGCGCTTCTGCTGTACGTAATTTGAAAATCGATAAGTTTAATTTCTAACGGAACCTTCTTATCTCCTTCACACCCATATTTGAACAGCATGTTATTGCTCCAACAATCTCCTTGACTAAACACTTCAAAGTCTCCTTTTTGCATTAATTTGCTATTAATGTCCTTCGCGGACTCGCCAAATTCTTTCATTTTTTCGAAATAATAATATTCGGTTTTTTTATCGAAGATATCGTTTACGTATGATATGTAACCTTTCATTTCGTCAATCATTTTTATTTTGTCCATTAAAATAAGAAAAATATCTCCGCCTTCATACCTTAGCGAATTTTTCAATCTTTTGTATTGTTCCGGTCTTAATTGCTTTAAAGCAAAAGCAGTGGCATGAAATTTCGCATAGGTATTTATCATTAGCTCCATATGGGCTGTATCCATTAAACATTTTCTGTCCCTCATTTCGTATCCATCCGACTTTAAATTCTCCAATACCAGCAACTCTTCCAGGGGTTCCTTGTAAGTTAAATAGCATCTGGGATAGTTGTCGAACGGTTCCCTAATTCGAAGTTCTTCTTGAAAAGTTTTTATATAAGTGAGCACTTCGTCGTAGAAAGTTATTTCTTGTAGGAATGCGTCCCGTGTAAAAATTGCTTTTCTCAATTTTTCATTTGTGGGCGCCCGTTTAAAGACCAAATCTAACGATTTATTGCTTCCCTTCAATTTTACAGCATTGATAACGCTCATATATCCATCCCCTTTTTTACTGGTAAATTGATGCTCCACCACAGGACACTTTAATTCTTCTTTTTCCGATATAACTTGAACAATTTTCGCATTAATTGCATTGGGATCCATGGCTAGTTCAACACTGACTTTAGCGCCTAATGATGTACTGCCGCCGATCATATCATCTGCTCCTTTTATCTTTAAATTTAGTTCCAAGGTTTAAATCATTATTAGTTTTATTCGCCCATCCTTAATGTGTAATTCGGTACTTATCATATAAATTTAGATAGGTTTTAATTGCTTACATAATATACTTGTGGGTTTTTGCTAATTAATTCCATTAATTTTCTTCAGGTATTTCTGTTTTTTTTTTTTGTAAAATTTAATAATAAATTTAGAACAATGATTGTTTATTTATTTGTTTAATTTTATGTTTAAAAAAATTTATTGGCCATTTGGGTTTAACTATTCGTTAACTATTATTATTTGTTACTGAAGCTACTTCTTCGCATAAATAAATTTAATTGAATTTTTTAATAACTTATGGCTTAAATTTCAAATTATTTCTTAAATGTAAAAACTGCTAAAAATGCCGATGAATTTAGAATGGTTTGCTAAGGAATTATGAAAATCAATACATAATTTATATTTTTTATGTTAATAATGTCTTGAATTTTTTAAAATTGTAATAATTATTTTATTAGTTACGAAATTATTTTAATAGTTAGGGTGGATTTTTGATGTTGTACTGATCCTCATCGACGTCTTCCTCGTCGGAATCCAAGGTTGGCTTCTTCACCGAGTCGTCGTTGTTGAATTTCACAAGTTGTTGCTAGCTTTCTTCGTACAGTTGGTCAATGCTACGTTTTCCAGACTTATTCTGCAAGAAGTATTGCTTTAGTTTGATTCATACCATTAGAATGTTATTTTGTTTTAATAATTGGAATGAAGAATTATCATGTACGCAACTGAATTTGGTAATTGTAAAATAATTTAAGTAGTTATATTGTTAGTTTTGCAGTGGTTTCTGTTAATTTAATTAGTTGTAGACAAAGCCAGGGCAAATTTGCCTTCATTTTTTAATGATTTTTGTTTTTAATTTTTAATTGCTTTTTTTACTATTGATACAGTTAATTTAGTTAGTTTTAAATCAAATTTACGAAAAATTGCCTTAATTTATCAAAAATTTAAGTTGTTATTCTTAAAATTAGTACTTTGGCTATTGCTATCGTTAATTTTATTAGTTTGAAGCCAAATAAACTATAATTAGCTGTAATATTTAAATAATTTTTTTAATAAGGTTAATTTTTGCAATTCTTTTGATAATTCATTGTATAATTGTAATTAAAAGTAAAATAAACAATTAATTAACATTACTATCTATTTTATTGCTCTATTTCAGACATTTTCATCGAAAACCCAATCAATCAGCTCTTTTCAGAGCTAACAATTTATATAAACAATAATAATATTAAAACAAACACTTTACCAAACGATAACAGCTCTTTTCAGAGATAATAGTTGCGATAAATAATTTTTATATCAAAAGAAACACGTTATCTAATGATAAATCAGTTCGAATTTGAATTTGAATTAAATTTACGATTGTGGATCTTATCGTAGGCAGCCAAATTACATGAATTTAATTTTGCAGGGCGCGAAAAAAAAAATCAATTTACCTCCTCGAACTTATTTACTCCTGATACAAATCCCCGATTTCCGAAGGATTCGAAAAATTGAATTTTAAATCGGAGCGCGCGAAAAAAAATTTCAATTTACCTCCTCGAACTTATTTACTCCTGATACAAATCCCTGATTTCCGAAGGATTCGAAAAATTGAATTTTAAATCGGGGCGGGAAATTTGAACGATGTAAATCTGGTTGTCTACGTTAAGGTCCACAAACGGTAGTTAAATTCAAATTCGGTTTCTCTTTATTAAAAAGTGTTTCAGCATTAGATAAAGTGCTTCTGTTGTTGTAAATATTATCTATATCAATTATTAGCTCTGAAAAGAGCTGTTATCGTTCGATAAAGTGCTTGTTTTATTATAAATATTGCTTATATCAATTGTTAGCCCTGAAAAGAGCTGATTGAACATTTTACAATATAATGTTCATTAATTACTGTATGCAATGACGCAATGATCTACGCTGCGAATAAATTAAAATTAATAAATTAATAAAAATCAGCCCTGAATAATAAAATATTCATTGAAATGCATTTAAAACTAGAAAAAACAATTCAAAACTTATTAAAAATAATAAAAAACAACCCTAACTGTTAAAATACTTACGGGAATGCAATGAAAACTATAAAAAAATAATAATTAATTATTAAATATTGTTAATTACTTTTTTTATTGTCTAATTTAATGCAGTAAGTAAGTTTTTACTTAATAAAGAAAAATATCTGAAGTGTTATGGATATAAAAAATTAAATAAGAAAATAGTTAATATCTTTTGAAAGGATTAAAAATATTTAAACAATTTAAATGTTATTTTAAAGAACATTCACAATGTTTCTTTTTTGTTTTGTTTAAATAATGTTCCTATAATTAGTAGCGCTGAAAAGAAGTGATTTTTAAGATCGGCAGGGTGAAAACAATACATATTGCGAAAAGCAATTAAAAAATTCATTGAAATCAATAAATTTCTATTTTGTACTAAATATATTTATATATGTATATATATATATATATATATGTTTAGATTATTAATAATTATATAAGTGGTAAGCCTATATAAAAATACACTCTACACACCTAAATTACTTATTACATTCACAAGAAAACTATTATTGAATATTAATTATTATTATTCTTATTACAATTCGTCTTAAACTATAAGGATCAATAAATAAACATAAAAAAAAGAAACGACGCTAGAGAAAAGATGAAATCATAATATAAATTTGAAAATGAAAAGAAAACATTACCAATTATAAAAAATTGCAGAAAGTTATCACAATAATTGCACCTTCTAATGAAACCAAACAAGCCAGTTAACATTTGGTCATTGAAAATTCAAATAAAGAATAATATATCAAGTGACCAAACAAAAAGTACCATTAAAAAGTTAATAATAATTAAGACGATATCACAAAAGGAAGTGACTACTTCGAAAAGTTCTTTGTTCTCAGAGACTTCAACAATTTTCATAATAGATTTTAGTTCATCATCAGTTATATCCATAGTTAATTAGCAATTAGGTTCGACAGTTAATTATTAATATATCAACAACAGTTATATTTCGAAGATTAAAAAATTCTTGACGCCTCGCGAATCATTTCATATTTACAGTCTTCGTACACGATTTTCATCAGTTATTATTATATTGTTTTTAGTTGGTAAGAATAAATAAATAAACGACGGACGCTTAAAAATATAGTAAAAATGTATATACCATACACGTAACTCACTAACAATGTTATTGATTGAACGGCCCCCGTCCTTAATTGGCCAACAAAAGAACGCGATCAGTGATAAAAGAAAATCAGTCGCAGTCGTCATCCAACGAACAACTATGCGAACTGCCGGGAGTGCTGAGATCGTCCAAAAAGTCGAAACTGGCCACCGCTTCCTTCTCCTTTTCGCCGTATCTCACGAAGAAGTCTTGACGTCCGATGATTGAAGGCCGATACTGTGGAGCACAAGCCCGCACCACCGCTAATTCCGGACGAATTGCGTTCGCTACAAATTTTCGAACAACAAAAACAATGAGAAAACCATATCAATCAATTAGCAGATTTAAAAACTATACTTTTCGATAAGAAAAAAGTTTATGTTACTCTACGAGCTAACTTAGACTGCCGTCTCCGTGATTGGGGTGCAAGGAGCCGACGCCGACATCCTAGTGGCGATCATCTTTGGAGCAGCACCCTCACAGCTTAGCGCTTCAAAAAGACCAATCATCGTTCAATCAAAGAGTTCAGCAAGCCATTGGAACATTACCAACACCTTTCTAATGTGAATTGTTTATTGATTGTATGGAGAGAAAAAAAAATAATACTGAAAAACTACGGAGAAAAATGGGGCGCACAAAATTTCATCTACTAAAAAAAAAAATAAGAAAAAAAGAAGGGCTGAACAATTTGGTTGGACAATATTTGGCGTTTTTGAATCCCCAATTTACTACTTCTACTTCTAAGGACTTAATTAAGGTTGCTTAGGGATTCAAAGGATTTTAACTATTGGGATTACAGGATTAACTACTTTTAATCATACAAAAAAAATTAAACCAACCTTTTTTCTGCCGATGGTACCTATGTATCCTATGCAGTTGCCCATAATCAAGTTGTTCCTCAAAAGACTCGTTGCTGAGACTAGCACCGCAAGAACTCGAAGGCGAAGATTCGCTGGACACAGACGACATCATCACATCCAATAAACTGGCTCTTGTCTAAACAAAATTAATAATAAATAACAAAAAAATACAATTAACAACTTGAAAGTTGTTAATAGACTGATAAAACGTACCGTTTGATTGCTCAGGTCCCCTCTTTCCACATGGACCCAACCGGTGGCCATGCACCCTTCATCCAATCTCGAATGGGCAACATCCAAGTCCTCCTGGCTGTTCTCGTCTCCGTTCTTGATCATTCGATTCAGCTCATCGATCACGTCCTTTGTGGTGGCTTTTTCGTGGAAACTCACCGCCCGATGCGGCGGTCCTTCGATTATATCACTTACTGCCACAGTGGACGGTTGCGACAATCGCTGCGACACCACTGGCTGCGGCTGTGGCGCATCCACGCGAATCAATTTCTGTTTCGCAACTTTGGCGCTCGTCCGATGCGGAATTTTGCTTTTCGGCAATTTGGAAGCCACGTTTCGGGTTGGCGAACATTTGGCTGGTTGCTGCTGCTGCTGAGGTTCTTTTATTTGCTGCTGATTAGATTGTTGTTTCCGGCGCGGTATTTTCGAAACAATAGTTTCTGGAGTACTAACGCTGGAAGTCAACGATTCGCTCAGCGATTTCACTTCGTCGCTGCAAAGTGTAATTTCACTAGTGCAGACTTCGACGGGTAATTCGGACATATTAGAACAATTCTCCGTTTCAACATCTAAAGGAGTCACAAGACACACTTCTTCGGCAAATGCAATCCTCGGCTGTTCGATCTCCGAGAGCTGTTTCAGTGTAACGTAATTATTTTCGGCTATGGGCGCCTTCCCGTCGACCATGCTTTGGGCCGGAGCTTCGATGTTAAACTCCTTCGTGACATCCGCAGACACAGGGGACGCTTCCGTTCTGCCCGTAACGTACTTTTGTTGTTCCGCCAAAAAACTCAGCACGTTTTGCAAGGCCACTTCGCCGTTCTCGGGGCCGCCAACGCTACGCGACGATGTGGAAGCCAAACTTTTTGTACTTTCAAACTTTACTAACCTGTAAAAGTCAATTAATTACTTAGTAATTTAATATTAATTCATTAATTGTTTATCAATTTTAAATTAATTAATAAAAATCAAAAAAAATATTGTAATGACCTATAGAAATCCCTAGTGAAGTCCGTCCCGATGACCGGAAGTTCTCCGGTGTCATCGCTGCAACCACTAAGAGCCGCCGAGGAGCGCTTCGAATAGGTTTCCTGTTCATGCGAATGACAATAATCGCTGCCGGCACTTGACCAGCTATTATCCGGCGACAGGCTCAAATGATAATTCACAGCGTAAGGCCATTGTTTAAGCAGAGTGTCTTCGGTGCCAGATGTGTTGAGAAGAGCGACGATTTCGTGTCCCTCGGGATCCACCATGTAACTGGACCCGTTCCAGAGACATTCGGAAGCGTCCTCTTCCAATTCCAAAGCGTTGTTCTCCTGTATGCTCGGCAGAGTCGATAAGGAGTATTGGCCGGGAGTGGAGGCATCGTGTTTCTTCCATTGTTCTTGGCGCACATCCTCGTTAGACAAGCTCAGACTCCAATCTTCCAATTCAGCCTTATCGTATTCCAACTCCAGCAGCTCCCTGTGCTGCTGCTGCATTGTCGAGCGTGTCTCGTCCAGTCTCAACCAATGCTGAATGTATTCGGCATCCCAAGATGGACATTCCAAGCGTTCTTCCGCAATGCTAGACCATGATTCCGGAATGGTACTTTCGGTTGTTGCTGCTGAACAAACAATGTTAAAAATACATTTAAAAAATAATAGTTTTTTTTTTCTTAACATACTTAGTAAACTAGCAGTTCCTTTGGCTCTCCTTAATGGATTCAGATTGTCCGTAATATCCAAGAGTAAAATGCTGGGACTACTCGAAATAGGACTGCTGAAAGAATAACACGGACTCGGAGCGGTTGTTATCTTAATGCAGAGATGGGAATCGCTGAAGCTGCGCATAATGTGCTGGAACGGCAACAGCTCTTTGCCGGGCGGAAAACTATTTCTAAAAATCAACACAAAGGGCACACAATTAACATACGTAAAGAAAAACTTCAAGCATCATTACAAAACTTACCTTGGTTTCAAGTTAAGAAGATTAATCGGAATGTAGAAAATGTCTGGCTCCTTATTGTCTGTTAATCTAGTAGTGTCAGCGAATTCAGTCTCGTCCGTGGCCTCCTTGAGTTCCTCCAAGGGAGCGCTCGCACGTATTGTGGCACAATCGCTGCCCCCCGTATTCTTGGACACTTCCGCGGCCTGCACCACGTCCGAAGACATTGTCGAATAGCCTTCGTCGCGATTGCCGCTCTCCGGGGACTCGTTTCCGGTGGTGGTCTCCTCTTCGCTCGTGGTTTTCGACGCCGATTGCACCAGAACCGGCCTGCTCCTGCCGCCCCTATACTTCCCGGCCTGCAGGATGGGCAACTGGAGGTTCAGAGAGACCGGCCGCTTCGGGGGCACCCAAAGCGCCGAGTCGACAGCGCTGAGCGCTTCAATAAGTCTTTTTGGCGTCACTTCGCTGCCCTTCAAGTCAGTCCACAGTTTTGTTAGCACTTGATGACGCTTTTTGTCTTCGAGCGATAATCCGGAATCTGCAGCAATAAAAATAGAATTTAAAATTTATAAAAACTAAACAAAAGAAAGAGCGCATTTACCAAAAACTTCGGTTCCGGCAGACAAGTGTCGCTCGAGTTTCAACACTTTATTATCACAATCGTTAATGAATTTTGATGTATTGTCAGGATGCTCGTCGAAAATTTCCGAATTAAAAGAATTGCAATGTTTCAGCGAGACGCTGCTCTTCATGAGCGGCGAAACATCCGCCGAAGTGTTATCTTCATCTTCTTTCAACTTCTCTTTGCTTTCCTCTTGGCAACAATTATTGTTATTTATGATGATGTTACAGTCGCCGCCGTCCTCCTGATGCTGCATCTGATGGAGCAGCATCGAAGTCAAGGTCTCGTTTTGTTCCTCCAGTTCCTGGATGCGCCCGTTCAGAGCGCAAACCTCTTCCTTGAGACCTTTCTGCGTCACCAGGGCCTTCACCACCTGATTCGCAACGTCGTCCAGACATTTCTCATACTGTTTGCGCGACTCCTCCACATGCTTTTGCAAAAGCAGAGCCTGCGAGTTTCCGCACAACTGATTGCCGGCATCAATTTGCGAGCGCAAAGAGAAAATCTCCTGATTCAATCGCTGAATTGTGTTCTGATACTGTTGGCACCGATTCTGCAACGCAAAAACAAACCGTTCATCCTCTCGTTTTTAACTTATGCAGAAGCCAGCGTAGGAAAAACAGGGCCCGGCAACAAATCAATAAAAGTAATTACATTAAAATTTAATTAAAAATACTTAGTGCGATGGAATCGACAAAGAGAGAGCCGCACCGAAAGAGAAAAATAAAATGAAGGGCAGCAGAAACAAAATTTTATGTAAATGATTATGGTTCGCAACGCAGGACGTATCTACCATAAATGCAAGCGAATTTTTCAAAGAGTCTCTTTATCTCTATAAAACGCAAGAGATGCGGTAATAAAAGTCAGATTAAAAAGGCGGCACCAGACGGACTGGCGAAGAGAGCAGAGCGCGTTTAACGTATTTACTGATAATACACGTTGCAGGATTTCCACACTGCATAAAGCTGATGATGGTGCCTTTGTGGCCACCCGTATTGCTGATTTTGTTATTGTTTATAATGCATACGCACAAATACAAACAGGGGTGGTTCGTGCGTTGGGGAAGGGCGTCGGGACGCCTGTGGCTTTCATCAACATCATCGAATGCAGTGTCTGGCGCTGCGTTCAAACACCATTTTAAATCTGCATACAGCATTCACACAGACGCTTTGCAATGTTGAAAATCAAAGGGAACAGTTTTTTAAGTGCTATATAAAACTATTGGCTTTTTGTTTTGTGCATGTCACATAAATTTCGCAGTTTAAAGCGCCATCAAATTCCTTTGGCCTTAGGTTGCAATGTTTGCTTTGGTCTTCAAATGATTGAAGTTGGTCTCCAATTTAATTTTAATTTATTTCAAAAATAAATATTTTTTTTTTCAAAATTCAAAAATAATATAAAAAATAAGCGATAAATTAAATTGTTATGTATTATAAAGAAAATAATATAAAAAACTGTCTTTTATAAAGCGCAAAAAAAATGAAAAGTATTTTCACTTTCTATAAAAAAAAAATCCAATAAAAACTAAAGCCATAAACCCGAAAAACCAAGCGGCAGAACGCGCGCAGACACAATTGCTTAATAATTCATAAAAAAGAAAACGAAACCGAGTCCGGAAAACTGTAAAAACTTCCGCACCCTTCCAAAAGCCCATTACGAAATTCGTTGTGAATCGAATTAACGACACGATATTCTTGTAAATCAAGTACAACGGCAAACGAACAGTGAGGAAAAAAGTAGTAATCCAGAGGCCGATCATGCAAACGGGGGCAAAATGGGTCTGGCAATAAAACAACAAAAAGTAAAAAGAAACCAGCAGGAAAATCGCGCCGAACGCACGAAACAACGACGAATTTGTTTTAGCAGCGCCAAGAACGAATATAAAAAGCGCGCAACAAAGAAAATTATTAAGCGAGATGGAAAACGGATCATTAAATAAACAATAAAAACGTTTTACGATTTAGCAAAAGCCGTTCGCATCCACTGGGGGCCATCAGACAACTAAAAACAAATATACACGGTGCGAGCAAACGGGAGCATTATACCGGCGCAAGTTGTACTCTCGTATAGGTAGTTTATTGTTGTTGTTACTGTTGCAATTAAATCGACGCACTAATTACCCAGAGCGAATGCGGCAGTTAAAGCATCTGCCAGAAGTGGATGGATGGATAATGGAGCAAATCGGTGGAGCGGCGCATGTAAGGGGGCGCCAACTTTGACCGCAAACAGATGGAAGCGTTCTCCCGTTTACTTCATCTTCTTGCATATTGTTGATAGACGAAGCAACGGAAGAAGTAGGCAGAAGAGTGCCGTCATCAATTATAACGGCAACGGCACACAAGGCATATGAAGAAAGCAGATACAAATAGACTTGTCATTTGTAATGAGCTACCAGTGTAATTGATTTGAAGGAAGACCGTTTAGTGAAAACTGTTAATATTAAGTCTTCGTTCAAACAATTTTTTTCTTTATACAATTTAATTAATTATTAAAAAAGACGCAATTAAATTAGAAAAAAAAAATTAAAGTTAACAGAACTTTTTTCTTAATATATTTTAATTATTAAAAAAGAAGCAATTAAATTAGAAAGAAATTAATTTTTCTTTTCTTTTTTTGTAGGAGTCATTATTAGTAATTTTGTTTTCTACTTGTGTAATTAATTGCAAGTTTCGCCATTAATCTAATATGTTAGGAATTCGTGTGCGTTTTTCCGCTCCTTTGATTTCCACACCGAACCCAACAAATTGCGTTTCTTTCGTTGGCGGCGGCTAGTGTCCGAAAAAAAGTAATTTACTTAATTATAGCGTGCACGCTTGCATACCCAACTGTTTGATTAATTGTTCATACGTGCGTTTTTACTACTTAAATCGCAATTACCGAAAAAACGGCGCTCGTCGCACCGAATTTGCATATTTATTAAAACGTCATCAAGGACCGACGCACACACTTACACACATGGTAATTGTAATTTATGTACAGTACACATGCACGTTGCGGAATCGCCAATTAATTATTTCGTTAATTTGCTTGTTAAAAAAATAATTTATAAATAATATACTCAAAGAAAATTAAAAGTAAAGGGAAAAAAATGCACTTACTTCAAATGCAACAGTTAAGGCTGTCTTTTCCTGTTTCAGTTGGTCGACTTGTTTCTTGTAGACCAGCATTGAACGCACCGTTTCCTCCATCCTGCAAAAGAACAAAGTTAATTAAAATATATATCCACTGCTTAAAATACAATTTATGCTTGCAAAGAAATGAATTATTATTCGTTTGAATGAATTCAATGAAATGCTAAAAAAGGGGTAGAAATTAAAAAAATATATATAATAAAACTGTTAAAGAGTTACACGTGTTGAGTTTTATTTATTTATAAATATTTTTAAGAATCGTCCCCTTATAATTTCTTTTATGAAGTCTTATTCTTTCACATTTTTAATTTTTCTCTGTGGAGGATGTTGCGTTGTGTGTGGCGAACGCTTAAGACAGCGATAAACTTTCCGTTTTTATTTTATTTATAGCGATTTCGGATGAAGGTTGAACTGCTCTACGTTTACCCGCGGACATATCGAGTAAAGAAGTAAGGCACAAAGATAGATTTAAGTGCACGAGAAGGGTAATGGGATTATGGAGGCGATAAGAAGCCTCGTAAAAAGACCTTTTTACCGTTCGCACATCCTCCATTTTCTTCCATCCCCTTTCCCTTACAGGCTATTTTATACAGTAGTAGCATAGCATTAATTCGCTAATTAAAGCCACCCCGATTAAACGAAGAACAACCTCAAGCAGCAAAAAAAAAACAACAAAGGAAAAAGAAGAGAAACTATTCAGCATCATAAAAAAGAGGAAACAACATATAGAGGTCTCGGCACGCAAGAGCTATGGCCAACACTTTTCTAAATTGGTCTGTGGAATTCTGGCGAGCCCTTATTATTTTCGCCTGCATTGCCTGCACTGCTCGAGGAATATTATCTCGGCTTTATAGGATGATATAAGAAGATATTTGGATTCAGGCCAATATTTAGTAAGTTATGTTGCAATCCTCGCAAGAATTCCAATACAGCTTTTTGCATATTACAAGTACGAGTATGTGTATAGTGTTTATTTATAACATTTCGCACATAGAGACAGATACTGCGTATGTGTATGGAGAGCATGCTAGAGATTTGCATTGGAAAAATGAGATGCTGTTTTCCAGCGAAGAAATTGGCTCGGCTTCCTTTCGCCGCCGGAAATTCAATATAAGGACATTTCTTTCGCGCGTAAATCTATATCAGTGCTGTGCGAACTGATAATTTCCTTTCCAATGTGTTACACTTTTCAATCATTTGCTTTTTTTTTAATAGTAAATGTTTCAATAATTTCATTCCCATGAGTATTATTGACTAGTGTTTACTTTCAGTAGATAATTAATAATTATAAACTATTTATGTTTAATTTTTTGGACTTTTACAGAGTGGATTAAATTCATAAATTCGCCAGTAGTAATATAAAATTAACTTTTGGTTTATTTTTCATAAATAAATAAATAATTAATTAATTACTTTCGTAAAAAACAAAGTAGAAAAAATAATTTAAAATTAGATTCTACGTCATTTTTGATAGATTATAAACTTTTTACAAGAATAAAATAACATATCAATCAGCTCTTATTTAAAATGTAAAAAAAAATATTTATTGAAATTTTTTTAAGAAATAATAATCAGAAGACTGAATTTTTCCATTTAAAACTCAAAGACAAAAAAATTGGATCACTCTGTACAGAAAAACTAAAAATAAAATAAAAAAGTGTTACAAATTGAAGTCTTTATAAATAGTTATTTTTCAGCAAAGCAAAAAAAGAAAAACAAGCTATTAATTATTACCCAAAAAAAAGTCAAATGTTTTTCTTAAAATCCTTGAACATCGTGCAAACTTTATACTAAATTTTATACTTATTCAATCAATTAAATCAAAATTGATTTAGTTTTATCTTTACAAAAAAATAATATATATTCCAGAATTAAATTATCCATTAAAAAACAAGCAAAAAATTCAATGCACTTAAAAAAAACATAAATTACCTTCTATTGTCTCAATATTTGTCATCTTATAAAAGTGGATAAAACGTTTATTTGCCTAAGAGGTCGCCCAAAGAGAATAAGAAATTCTTCTTATAAGAAGTTAAACATTTCAAATTTGTTCTGAACTAATATTTGCCGCTTTAGAATTTTCCCCAAGCAAAATTTTCCCGAATAAGTAAAGCTCTAGTATATAGAGTAACATGCATAAAAGCAAACATTCGAAGGGGAACTTAATGAGTTTTTCCGCCTCTGTAATTTTTTCCTTTATTTTATTCCAATTTTCTTTTCCGCTTTTCGTCTTGTAGAAACAGAAGAAGAAGAAGAAGAAGAAAAAAAAAAACAGAAAGCTGCAGACATTTGGTGGACTTTAAAGTTTTCCCTTATTATATTATTATTGCGTTTGATATTTGCATAAAGCAATGGGCAAACTGAAATGCAGAAAAATTAAAGGAAACTTTCCGTTTTTGATAAATTTTAATGATTTTTCAGGACCGCTGGACGTATAAATTAAATATTTCCTTATGGCTTTAGCGTATTATTTTTTTATTACCATATTTTTCTTTACGAATCCCACTTTTATTGCCATGGCATAAATAAGCTTTTCCTTTCATTTTTTTTTTCTATATATGCCATGTAATTCATGCCATTTCCCCGGGACTTCTGGGAAAGTCATCCTTGGTTGGCAATAAATTGCCCTTAAATTTTCCTCAGACACGCCACATTTAAACCGCGCGCGTTTTCAGCGAAAAACAACATTTTTCATTCTTCAAACACACACTACGCAAGAAAAATAGCAAAAAAAAAAACTCAAACAGACACAGTTACAGCATCAATGTTGCAAAGCATCGATTATGTTTCAAAAACTGCGCATTACAATTTATCTCCGCGATGCAAAAAGGGCAAACTATTTTTATCGTTTGCCATACTAGTCGGCCGCTAAATATCGATGAGCCGAAAAACGCTTTGATCCTTCGCAAGTGTTGTCCTTGAGACTTACGAGCCGGTTCCAGAGTCCTAAATGCCTCTGACGTCAATCCTTCCAATAGTTCCGATGAAAGGATGTGAATGCCGCTGAAGGACAAGCACTCGAGAGGGTTGTAAAGTGCCATTTCTCAAGTGTTGTCACGTGTGTGCCACTGCCGCAACCCTCCTCAAGAAGTTTCAGCCAGTGCAATGCATTCGTTAAGCAGTGAGAAAAGACAGGAGGGCCTGCAGGCAAAAGCAGCAACAGCCACCCCGGGCAGGCAGGCAAATACTGCTGCCTGCAATTTTCCCCAATTTATCAACGGCAGCAGAGACGAAATGTGCAGCAGGCGCGCCAAGTGCGAATTATTATTACATTGGGGTGGCTCGCTCTAAACGTTGTTTACCCTTGAATTTAGACGTCTTTAAGTGGCAACCGCTCCTTCAACAACTTTAAGTTTTCCGGCTTTTTTCTTGGCACGCATTTCCCTTTGTTTCGCGATGAGGTTTTATTTTACTTCTTCTTAGGGCGATAAGAAATGGATCTTTAATTTATTCCGAGGAGTTCCCCAATTTTTCACAGTTTGAGATTATTTTTTTCTTTTGCAGGAGGAATGAATATTTATTAGATTTCGCATAAAGTTGATTATTTTAATTAATTGATGTTGTTTGAGAATATAATTTTAATTATTTATTTAAATTTTTATAATTGTTTTTATTGGTGAATAAAAGAAATTCATTTTATTTAAACGCAATAATATTTAATTTTATATGCAAAAATTAAATATTAAATTAATTACTTGAATTAAAAGCATTAATTAAGAAAGAAATCTTTTAATTAATAGAAAACTTAAAGTTTATCTAAAAAGCGCAACTTTGTTAATTAAATATTAAAATATGGGCCATATGACACACCTTTCTTTAGTCAAGCATCAATTCTACTAATTTACTAATTAGTAAATGAATTTATTTATCACAAACGAACACAACTTTCACATTTTTATATTATCAGAAGAATTTTCTATTTAATTAATCCAAGAATTAACAATTCCATACAAAACTAAGCTCAAAAAAAAAAAAA
>JASKGO010002074.1:0-13196 GCA_030556065.1 Holobus sp. GC000080
GAGTGCAGGAGCTTCAAAAAAATGCTAAAAGATACTCCTCATTGAATACTAGCATTTAGCTATTCTAAAATTTCTAAAAGTTCCAATGGGGAGTCGGAAAAAAGTAAAGAAAAATTTCCCACGTAATTTCCTATATCCACCCCGGCGCTGGGACACCCTGTACAATATCTTACAAATAAGATAACACACACCTTCAGAAAAGCTATCAAAAATAATTATTATATTATTAAGTTATCATCAAAAATGAGTAAGACAATTTTTTTTTACAATTTTGACAAAATAAACGGAAGTGAAGAACATACCTACTTGATAGATATTGAAAATGTGTTGTGTGATGATTGTATGATGATGCAAATTTTTTCAATAAAATATGATTGTGGTTTTCTATCCATGGGTACTCAACCTTTGAAAATCATCACCTTGTATTTTTTAATAAAGAAAAAACACATAGGTAGAAGAAAATAAATAAAGGTTTGAATGAAATAAAAATAGTATAAAAATGAAATTATTTTCCCAATGTGCATAGAATTTTGGTTTCGGTGGCCGTGCTGACTGACACCCGTCTAGCAAAGTCATTCCAGATTTTTCTTTATTTCCTTTTGTATAACATATTGTAACCGCGCGCACGTTTTCGGGAACCGTAATCCATCGAAGCGCGAACTACGTCTGGCTGCTAAATTTTCCGCGTCCAGAATTACAATTGTTGTATGTTGTATGGCGAAAACTATTTATACATGCTGCTACATAATATAAACTCAAAGATATTGTGTGAACGCGCCATTTAAAGCTGTCGTGGAATTCCACGAAAAGTCTGTTTAACTTCCGAGAAATGCATCACATTATGATTTCATTCTAGGGGCACTTTCCGATACTTCTGATGCCAGCCAGCATTAGTTAACGAACGAAGTAAGTAAAGTTTTCTTTCTTATGATTTCGTTAGGATGAGTTCCTAAGGGAATAATACCTACATGCAAGAATATTTCGTACCGACCTTTCTTTTCGATCGAATGGCGTCCATCTGCATCTGCGTCTGTTCACCAATCGATTGCGAGCCCCATAAAACGTATCCCATGCACGTGTAGCAGAATGTCATCAGGATCATTGGTATTGCGTAAGTGATGACCAAAAATAATATTTGGTATCTGAAAACAATAAGAAAATATATTTTTTCGTTGTTTTTCTTTTTCTTCAGTCCGATAAACATTAAAAGGCGAATATACCTCCCTCTTTTACAATGAGTAAAGCAGTAGTGGGGGAAGTAATTACTTTCCCTTGTACTCGTACAAAGAAAATGCTTAAAACAGCCAATGAGATGAGCAGGGTCGTTATTTATTTTGAGAATTCAAAAACCGTGACCATCCGGCGATCATACTACTTTATTACGCAACAAGTTGCGTTATCAAGAGTATTACCAGCGAGGGTTTTTGTGAATACGAGAGTAGCAAGTACGAGCAATTAACGAGTATTGTTAATACCTTTTGTAACCACGAGTAGCATACAATACTTAGCACACCCAGAAGAAGACATTATTTTTATAGTAATACGAAATAACTAGTAATTATACAGGGTCTCCTAAGTTGAGTGGGATTACATTAGATAATTATTAATTAAGGACACAAGAAATGGCAGAGTTCTGAAACTTCGCATGATCCACTTTTAGGAAATGATTTACATTATTATTGTATTCGCGCACCCGTACAACTTCCGGTTATACCAAAAGTAGCCATCAAATTCGTTATTTCAAATTGAGCATCCCAATTTTTATTTCAAATTTTGATTCCTTATTGAAAACTAAAACGATTTTTAACAAAAAGTTTTTATGTATCATCCTTTTCCGGCTATTACTAACTTCCGGTTATTTTGCCAAAATTGGTGTCATGAGAAAAACATCATAACTTTATTATTTTTTCTTGATCTCGCGCCGAAAGTACGGGCTTTCTTTCTTTATATCTTTTTCGATGTTGCATAATACCAAAAGTTTATAAAGGCTAATAAAAATAAATATGTTGCCAAAGTTGTTCTACTCCTTACCCCTTCACGCAATAGATTTACATGTATTTTCCCATATAAAATAAATCGATATTGTACCGAAAAATACATTAAAAAAGTTGTAAAACATTCTGCAGAAAAAAAAACCAAACATTTCACAATTATTCAGCTTTCAATAAACTAAACCAAACTGGCGGGCGTTATTTGACCTAATGGACAGTAAATTTCATTAAACATAAATAATTGCGCTTAAAAGACGGCCTTTTCCGGCCGGAAAAGCAGCATTGGCTGCTGCAAGTTACAACCGCAAATTTATCGACGCTGTAAAAGTTTTCCGCCAGAAAATTGCGCGTTTTACGATTCCTGCACTTATTTTTTACATACTCTCTTTATGTATATAGGTAATAAATGGTAACTGGTACATTTAATTAAAAAAAAAATATTTTCTTGAAAAATCCTTCTGTTGTAACGAATGAATGAATGATGTAATTGAATATTATTTTTTATCATAGATACTTTATACTTACAAAAAGTCCAGTTGCGAAACTGTTGGCGGCCCGTCTGGCCAAATTAATATACAGGCGGTCCTTTCAACTCCACTGCCACTGTAAAAAATAAGAATGGTTATGATCAAAGGCGAAATATAATTTTGTTATGAAAAGCATTGACAACCAAAACAAAGCCAACTCTTGACATTTTGATCATAAGAAACGTTATAAGAAATACTTCTTAAACTAAATGCGGTGGAATAAAAAAGCAATGCCAGTTTTTTATTATTTTTGGTTGCGTATGCTTTTTATGATGCTATTTCAGCCGCATGATTGCCAATAATATTTTGTATTTGTTATTGCTAGTTTTTCTAAACAGAGTATTCGTTTTTCACCTTAGGGCATTTGTTTTGGGAGAACGGTGAGAGATATCTATTAAATTTTTTCACCAATCGTAGTTTTGGCCAAATTCGAGATCCACTAAAATAGTGTGTTTTCCCAAAATAAATGCCTAAAATGCCTTAAGGTGTAAAACCAAAAAAATCAACAATTTTTATAAATATTTTGCAAACAATGGAAATTAACTGTATCTGATGAAAACGCCGTCCTATATTTCAATGTTTACTTTTCAATGAGTTGGTGCTGAACCATTTTTTGAAGCATTTGTATAAGTTAAGTAGATAAACTGAAGAAAAATATATATTTAATTTTTGAAGTTTAGCTTTCAACCGTTTCAATTTGTATGAACCAAAAGGATTGAAGTATTCAAGAGCATTACATTAGGTAAGTGAAATAAAAACAAATGAAGAAGCAACAAAATTAAAATTAAATAAAAAAATAAAGGTAGTTTTGCAATCAATTCAGTTGAATTTCACATCCTGACCAATATTGCTTTGTTGTTATATTGCTTTAATGCATCGAGCCATAATGGAGAAATATCTTCTTCGGTTTGTAAACTTGGCAACGGCAGTAAACATCTATTAGGATTGGGAGTAGAGAATTCTCAAAGAAAGGAATAATTTATCTTTACCCGTAGGTGATCGTCTCAGAATAGAGTAGATTCGGGGCTGCAAGGATCATACTGGTCCACCAAATTATCGTTATAGCGATTATTGACGTTACTTTCGACATCCGCGGATGCAATGGGTACACTATCGCCAAATGTCTGCGAACAAAGAAAACAATGTGAAAAACACTCAAATGGTTATCGGATAAAACAATGAAAAGACTTTTTCAACAATTTTCAGTTTTTCGGAGACCACACTGCTTTCATTCAGGAATCAGAAGACATTTATGATTTTTTGAAACGGTCATAACTTGCGGGTAAAGTTCTGTTAATTTTTGCTCGCTAAACTAAATCCCTGTCTTAAAAAATAGAAAAGATTCACTAGTCGCATTTGGAATTAACAGACAGCACAATTCAAACTGGTAACTTAAAAAATATATATTTAATTTTCTTTGTTAAAAACCAAGTAATTTTGAATTGAAAACTATTGAAATCCTATGCTGACCAATACCGCTTATTTTTGTCAATGGCCACCAAAAGTAAAATTTTATTTAATTTTAATTTGTGCCAACAGTTGCCCTGGCGATTGAGATTTTATTTTATTTTATTTTTTAAGCCGCAGAAGTCTAGTCTATTATGATAATTCGGTTAAGATAATTCGAAATGCACAATTAAATGCAAACTAAATCATTTTGTTGTGTTTATTGAATTCAATAATACAGGGTGTCCCAGCGAAAAGTATCCACCCGGAATAACATGAAAACCACTCATTTCACTATAATATTGAAAAAAATATTCTCTTTAAAATGAAGGGTCACTCGACCCCCCAGGCCATTTAAGATTTTTAAGCCGGGGGCGGTGGGGGGGCAGGGGGTGACTGTTACTCCATAACGAAATATTCCAAAAGATGTCCCCCTAACAACAAAAATTGAAGTGTCTCAGGGATTTTTCTTAAAATGAGTAATTTTCATGTTATTCCGGGTGGATACTTTTCGCTGGGACACCCTGTATAATCAATTGTACATTTAAAGCCCAACTGGATTTTTGGATTTTTGTATTGCTGCGTCTCCCCACCTTAAAGTAAAATAATATATGTTTACAAATAGGAAAAATTACCTTTATATACTTTTTTTAGTGGTATATAAGATAAGAAACTCATAGAAATGATAAGGGAAAAATTTACTTGAGCAAATAGTTGAGAAGTAAAACGCTTGTTGAAAGAACGTGTGCGGTGTGCGCGGATTTCATAGTCGAAGTGCAACTAACATTTATAAATTATTCATGCAACCGCCTCCGGAGGTGGCGAACACCACCGCGAACCCCTGTGTGCAAAACTACGCAAACTAATCTATATCACATTACTATATTGTATAGATAGATAGTTGACGAACACTGAACATTTGCTTCTTTGTAGGGATGATCTACAGCCGTAATGACATTTATTACAGCCGCTTAGAGCGACATTCCGCGAAATTGCGTAAGTAATTTTGATGGCTTTTTGGGCGACAGTGTTTGTGATGAATTTGCAATTTGAAAATGGTAACATTTTGAATTCGCAGATAAAATATTTTAATAAATTTGGTTTTTTTTTTTTAAGTATTTTGGTTGTTCATAACTAATTTCGCTTAATTAACCTTCTATTCTGCGTTATATGGTCGCGATAACAAATAGCAAAAGACCAATGGGCGTCATTCATATCTTAAACTGTGGTTGTCGTCGTTTGGGAGCACTAAGTTCTTACATCCACCAGCTACAAAATACACTGAGGATTTGTGTTTAAAAGCTTGAAGTGTACGACTATCTCCACAGGGCGCAATCGTTTTCATTGCCTGATCTGCCAAATGTAGCTTTTATTTGGCCTTGCTCAAACAATGTTGTATTTGAATTGAAAATTGCGAATTCTTAGGAAAGCTGTTGGTGACATATTTGTCTGCCTTCGTTACATTTCAATTCATTATAGAAATATTCTAATGAGCGTGATTCCGTGAAATTTTTCATTCATAGATTTCCAGTGACGCGCAAACAATGCTGTTGACAATGATGCAATTGTCTGTTTCGTAATGTAATATTTAGCTGGCTGGACCGGAATGTTTATAAAAAATGAATGAAAAAGTTTTGTTAGTCATGACTTTACTTCTTTTTTATTTGTTTGTTAGCTCAGTTAGCTGAGCAATTCAGTTGCATTGAATTTTTTTTTTCGATCCGCTCATGGTAGGTGTAGTATAAAATATAAATCGTGCGCTCGTGTTTTGCTATTTGGTAAAGTTTCTTGCGTCGCTTTATTGGAAATGAAATAGCTCTAATTTCCTGGAAAATTTCATCGGCGCTTAAATTTAGAATTTTCCGCTGCCATTCCTCTCCATACTATATACTGCGGCGGATGATGATGTGCTGGACCAGTTTCTAGCAGCAATAATAAATACGCCATAAAGTTTGGAAAATTGGGTCGGACTTATTGCTTTTTTCCATTTTGCTCTTTCTTTAAATTTTTACTCGATTTTTATTATGTTTCTGTTAAACTTGAAATTACTTACTGCGTCGTATTAAATATTATTTGCTTTCTGAATGAAAGCCGATAATTTGTTGTCCCTTTTTTTTTAATTTGAAATCTCTTTCTAACAATGTTTTGATTTTTCCAGTACAGATCTAAAAATTGATTACAATTTTTTTTCCTATCGAGAAACCAGTTTTTACTAGAATAATGAATTATGTTATCAATTTCCAAATTACTTTTCTATAAAAAAAAAAATTAAATAACAGTTAAATCATAATTACATTCGTATAATTTCCAAGCGACTTTTCATGATGGCGTTAATAAAGCAATAAAATAGCTTGTTGAAGCATAAAAAGCAGCATGCTAATTAAACTCTTGTAAAAAGTACATTTTAATTAGCGTGCGCACAAATTGTAATTCATTTCGTCGGTCCTAATAACTTCATTAAACTCAGACACACAAAGCCAATTGGAAAATGTATTTTTCTTTGAAAATGTATATTTTTGATTCATTAAATATTCGCCTCCGCGCCGAAACAAATAAAAACACTCTCCACGAAATTGAAAATACTAATAATACCTATAACGTGCGCGCAATAAAACTCAACAGGGCAACTTTAAGGGGAGCAGTTAATTGGGCGATTAATTGGCCCTGAAATTAGACGTTTTAATGGTCGCGAATCGGGGAGCATAATTAATTAAGACGCGCGCCGCATACATTATAAAGATCTCGTACTGCTGCTGATAAATTCTGATGTCCCTTTTGCTCTTCTGCTTAAATGTACTTTCGTTTCATACATGTTGAGCATCTATGATTCACTTCTCGTTATTTTACGAGTATCGCTCAAGTAAATACACATATATTTAAATATTCCACTTTGTATGTGCATGTGGGTTCAGTTCAAATGACGCTTCATTACTCATTCACGAGCGGAATTTCGTCAGAAAAATAAACGCCATTGAACTACTGGCTGTGAAGTCACTCACACTTTACACCACAGTCGAAAGTTGCTTTCGCACTTGTCTTTGCAGTCGGCGGAATTTGTTGGAAATTCGTCCGGCTAAGGTGCCAAACGTAAATCGCCGAGTTTCCCGTTCAAATTCTTTGTATCCGGGTGTTCGAATTCGAATTGATTATACGGTAATTTCAATTATTTGTTTACTTAAAAAAAAATATATCGATCTTTATTTAAATAAGCCGTTTATTCGCCCTCCAATTAACATCAGATGTATTTTTTGCAAACATGTTAATCCAACAATAACAAAGTGAAAAAGTGTTGCGAAATTTTTAAAATAATAGTAATAAGAGTTTAAAATTAATTTAAAAAAGATACATCCTATGTTAATAAAAAAAAGCATGGTGCGAATTTAAAATGACGCAGACGGAGCTAAATTCGAACGCCTTGTATGTTGGTGAGCGTGAAATTGGAGGACTAATAAACGGTTTCGAGTTGAGGACTCTCTGGATCGGTGCAGTTAATCGAATGAACCCTTTTTGTTTTGTTAGCTTTGCCCTCTGCTGCATTGTTTTTACTTCTGCTTTTCGTTTTTCACTTCCTGCTATATGTATAGTATAGTGAATGATCGATTTTCTGCGCTATTGTTTTCCAAAATCACATTTTTTTCAGCACCTGCTATAAAAGCAGCTGCTAATCAATTATCGATTTTCCCCTTTTTGTTTAGTTTTGCAATTTCGAATTTTCGGTTTCCAATTCACTTGGAAATCAATTGAGCGGTATCATTAACGTTTGTCATCCTCTTTAAGAGGTCGATTTCTGGATTGTAACGCTGAGGCACGTCAGCGGAGGATATGGTGGGCGGTTTCCGCTCTTTCCTCGAACCAGAATGTTCAACACACACACACACACACACACACACACACATATATACATACATACATACAGATAGATATCTTGAAAGTATAAAATTCCCTGTTATCCGTTACGAAATCGAATCGGGCAGTTTGGGTGTAGAGATATAGTAGCATCGGTTGAATTTATTACCATCAGTGCACGCAGATGGGAAATTTAAAGAAAACTCTCTCTTCAAGCTGTTACTGCCGCCCCACACTGCTGATGAGAGTTTTATATTAATTGTGCTCTGGCGCCGGTTGTAAAGAACAGTTTACGGCTTTCCAAACCATACAATGCCCAAATTAGACAATTACTGTCATTATTTTAGTTTTATATATTTCTTAAGATATACGGTTTCTATACTGTTTTGCTGCTATACTACTACATGTATAAGAGAACAATAATTTTTGCCATAAAATTTCCTACAATAAAATTCTCTTCTTTTACTTTATGGAAAACTGGGGTTTTTAAATAAAAATGCTTTGACTGGTTTCTGATTGAGATGTTTCCTGATTTATTATTGCTCTATTGTTTTGAGCTGATTGAAGTATTTATTGCTTTTTATTTTGCTTTAATTACTCAATTAATTCATTCGGTGTATTTAAATATTTATTTGGTTCATTCAGAATAGCAGTAAATTGAAGATTATTGTTCTGTTTGTTACTAAGTGCTTTGCAATTTGTTTTTCTTTAATTAATATGAGTACGTAGAAAATGAATTTTGTAGCTATTGACTTTTCCCTTCTTATTATTTTTTATTCAATAATAGTTAAAATTTCTTATTTTTTAAATTTTGAAATTTTTCGTCTATTCTATTTGTTTATTTAGCAGTCAATAATAAAAAAAAACTTATCAGATTTGGTTTTATTTGGGATTGGTTAAAGTAAGACGAACCACTTTAGTTTCTACCCCTGTATTACTATTAATAAATGGTATTTTGCAGAACTACATTGCTATTATTTCAATTCTCTATAAACTTATAACATTTGCATTATTGCTTATTTACGAGAAGTTTATTTTAGCAAGTTTAAAACAATATTTTCTTTGCTTTTGCCTTCCGCCCTGAATTCGATAATTTTTTCTTAAAATTTTATACAACCATAACGTAATATGTAGAAGACTCATTAATCTTTAGAGCAAGACCAGAATAGAAATACAAACCCTTCATTAAGTCTATTTAAGTTTACTTGTCCGTCAGTCTATTATTAGCCCGTTAAACAACAAAAAAGAAGTAAAAAAGAAAACAAGGAACAAAACAATATAATTACAAGTAGTAATGAAGAAAGACGAATAAAAAAAAATTGAATATAGGTCGAAGGTATTTTTAGCCCGGATGTTGTGTGTTCGATGGTGATTAATTGCGTTTAACTTTCATTTACCCTTTCCGTGACTTGTGCATTAATCCCAATAATTAATCGGTTGCGCATTTCCAGCCCTTGCGCTTATTCACCACACAAAAGCTCAATTGATGCGCCATTAGTTGTGCATTGCAAAAAAGTGCGCAGTGTCTTGTTAATTGCCAAGTGAAACAAAACGAAAACAAATTTATTCAATAAATAGTTTCCGAAAAAATCGTTTTTAAATTGCTCGTGTAAGCATCAGTACTCATTTGTAGAGTAAAAGGGTTGCAAGTAATTAGCGCGCACTCAATTACTAATTAGAAGATCGCATGGCAGGTATACAGTGAATGTATGTAAAGACAAACAACAGACGAGCGCAGATAATTAATAAAGATACTGTACACCTTCAAGACAAGCGATGGCTTTTTAATTAAAACGCTTCTGCTTCGATGATAGTTCTACTTGGAACTTCGGTGGATGCGCAGCCCTCTTCCATTGTTTTTTTTTTTTTCGTTACAAGCAACTGTTTTGAAGTGAACAATAAGTACTTAATTGAAAGGTTTAAAATTGCGTGAAATGCAAAAGCAATGTCGAGGATGAAATTCGCGGGCAATTACCTGCGCAAATTCTCTTCGTCTCTGAGCTGTAAGTGCACCACTTGCGCCACTTTTACTTTGCGCACAGTTTTCTGCACTTACTGCGTTTTAAATTATTTGTGAAATTTTTCGTAGGCACCTTCTTCGTTAACAAATACAAAAAGTAAAATGATAAAGATTGTGAAAGTAAATAAAAAACGAAATGAGCAGCCAAATTTGCCGCTTCGATAAGAACATGAACTTTGATCACTTAAAGCTGTTACACGAAGTGTTGCACATCAGTGAGTATATACATTATAATTGTTACTTGTAGCTTCGAACGTACACACACACACACACACATACATTGTAATTCAGTGCATCATGCTTTTTAATTGTGGCGCATCTCGTCGCACGATTGACGATGATCTCTGGCACCCGAAGTTGCTGCTGCTGCTGCTGTTTCCGTTTTCCAGTTATTTATCTGTTACTGATGGCTTCTTTATAAATTGCCACATGTGTATGTTGGTGTGCATTTGAGGAAAGTGACGAGCACATTTCTCAATTGATGGAAACGCGGAAGAGTTCGTTCACCTTAATCAACCTCTTGTTCTCAGTATCCGAAATTCTGAAGAGCAGCAGCCGCAGCTTCTGAGTCTTTTTTTTTGTTGTATGAAAAATGCTACGCTGAACAATCCATTAGTTTCAATATGTCTACATTTATATATATATTTTTTTCCATTTTGTTATTGCGGGTAATTTCTGCTTAATAATAATAATAATGCATAGTTCGTGTACTGTCCGCCGAAGGCAAGGTCAGTTTTGTGGCGCCAGTTAGGACTGAATTACCGCACAGTGGAAGCAGTAAAAACGGTTTTGCCTCCGTCTGTCTATGCCGAGTGTCTCTCGGTTTACACACATACAGTGGCTCATCAAAGTTGCTTATAAGATTTATTTTCTTATCCAGAATAATTTTAGTGTTTTTGTGTTTTTTTTTTCCTACAGAATTTAGTTTTTTTTTTTAGGTTTATTTTATTTATGTAGACTGTATGGATGTCGTATGAGGTCCATAATTATAAATTTGGTGAAATCTAAATTCAATGTTTGATGAATTTTGCAAAATCAGGATGCGCATATTTTTGATAACTAACTCCGTGAAGAATAGAGGATGGGGTTGGGGGCTTGGCCCTTAACAACCAATAACTTCATTTACAAATTTGCTGTCAACACCCTTTGCACTGCACATCCAGGTATACTATTTAGAGTCTAAAAGCTATTTTTAGGGTATTAAAATCGCTTTGGTATGAAATATATATGAATACTTTTACTTTTTAACTGGCAAAATCAGTAAAACTTGAATGATCATTGAAATTCAAAATGTTATTAAGTTTTATTAGCGAAAAGTAATGATTTCAAACAATGAAATTTGCGAGTTCTCGATAAAATACAAAAAAAAAATAATTTCAATCCTAATCTAACAAATAATTACCTCAATTATCGTCAATTGAAAAACCGAAGCGATAAGCACGCCACTTAAAACTTTTTCGCCCAACTTTTGCCGTTCACGGTATGAGTAACTCGACAGCTAACTGTTAATAAATACAGGGTGAACCATTTTTCGATGCAACATTTCTGGGAAAAAAAAAGCGACTGATTAAACATATTACAAACACGTACATATTTATACACATAAACTAAAAGTCTACGACTTAGTAATAATCTATGGCAACAAAAACAAATAAATAAATACACATAAGTGCAGAACACTTGATTAATGAAAAAAAAAAGAAAAAAAAAGAAGCGGAAAAGATTATATATTCTTGTTATCGCCACTTTCTATGTGCTTGTGCGAGCGAGTATGTATACCGCGCGTCACATATCGCCGATAATAAAACGACATCAGTGGAATAACGACGCTGATGATAATAATTAAGGAACGATCAGTGGTCATTGTACAAAAAACACCAAGCGAAATGTAACCGAAGAAATTGCGAAAAAAGGGGGCAGTGTGCGCGTTTTCGCGGGTCCGCACTTTCGCCGCCGCCGCCACCACCGAGTTCGCGGTCCCCCCTTTCGCGTCGCGCGCTGTCTAAAACACCGAACGAGCTGTACAGAGCGCGACCGCGACTCAGTTTAGTGTCTGCTTTCGGTACGCTCGTTTCACGTTTCTGTAAATCGTTACTACAAAAGTATACGTAAAATAAGATTCGTACGAATGAATGTACGAAAACTCAAAAAAATTGAAAACATCCTATACGTTTTGCGTGTGTTATGTTGATAAGTTTTCAAAGGAGTGCGTGTAGTGTGGTATCTTTTTTGGATGCGTTTTGAAGAAGTTTTACAAAAAATAGTTTTTCCGTCTGATTTTCCGCACATACGCAAACGTTTGCTGAAGCGCATGCAACGCACGCAGTTGGTGGAAACAGTGGAAAGTTTTCCCCAGCAACGGCAACGGCAGCCGCAAACGAAAAAGGACACTTGCCTTTTGATGGTGAGTAAAGTGATACAGACAACTTATTATTATCGGAAGAACGGCCTCTCTTTGAAACAGATAATAAAATTCGATTCTTCTTTATATTCTTACTTTATATATCCTTATAATGACCGATATTATGTTCTGTGTAGTCAATTGCGGTATTTAAATTAGTTGCCTTTTGTTTTTCCTTTACTATTTTTTTGCTTTTGTAGTTTCAAACTTGTAGTATGTGTCTCTTGTGTCTCGATAAAATGACACCGACGTACAGATACGTGGAGAGACATGCATGGAACACGCGCGAAGAGAAAAAGTGGTCGGAGCGCATTAATCTTTCGACTTGCGGGTCTAGACGCGCCGCGCCATACATACAGTAAAACATTTTGTTATGCACACACATTTATTGCTTATGCACTTTTTGTTTACATCTACTTAGTACAGTACACTGGATGTTTATGAAAAATATTTTACAGGGAAAAACTGTCTGTGAACACTGAACACTGAGCACTGAACATTTTCCTGTATACGAATTTGCAAATGATTAAATTTAATATTTATTAATTCAAGGCTGGTATTTTAGCAATCGCGTAAATGTTTTCAGTTTTGCGCCTCAACTGCAGTATATTTTCCATCTGCCAACTAAACTATTCTGATTATTACTACAAAGTGCAGTGTGTGCATGAATATATATATATCCATTGGAAAAAATCCGGTTCAGTTTAGTGTACGTACAGTTTATAGGTACATACATAAACCACACTTGCATATGTTTTTTTATGTATTATTTATATTATTATCTCCGTTTTTCTCTGTATAAATGTTGAAATCTCTATTTGTTTGCGTTTACTCAAAATATTTATTTATATATACCGGGTGACAACGAAAAGTGGCGCAACCCTGTCATTTTTTTATTTATCAACCGATTTTTATTAAAAATGGTACACTTACATAAGAAAACATTTCCGATTTATTGACATAAA
>JASKGO010002075.1:0-25236 GCA_030556065.1 Holobus sp. GC000080
ATATTCAAGTTAAAGGAGAGTTATTAAAAATAATTTTGAATATTTATTAATGAAGTCGCTAAAATCAATATTTTACTAATCAGCACGCTACCAAATATTTAATTATACCCCAATAATAAAAAAATATACTTATAACAAATCCAGCAAATTCATATTATCCCAAATTCACTGATTATCAATAAACCAGGCGAACCCATGCATTCATTAATAAAGACCAAATTATTTTTCTCAGTGTAGTAATTAAAAAATCTTCAGTGGCAAATATGAATCTCTAGGGGTGTAATATGCGATTTATAAGGAAGATGTAATTAAAATTATATTTGGAGTTTAAGCCTCTTAAAGTATGGCTTTGAAATTAAGGACTTTTAATTCGTTTTCCAAGCAGTCTGAACAGTTTTTTGCATATTATAAGTACTACAGTGTAGGTAAAAAAAAAATGCAGGAAAGCGAAAGAAATCCAGAAAGGATTATAATTATTTATATGCGGTCGTTACATACTTATGCCGTGCTCCGCAACGGTAAATAGAAATCATCCTTTTGCGCTTATTCCTCGATTTTCTTTCATGCTCTGCGCGCATTTCGAAATGAATGTGGGTTCGAGTTAGAAGGTACTAATCAAAATTGTAAAGAGCAATTTAGTCAGCAAAAATGTCCGAATGCGAAAACGGTAAAATCGCACAAGACGGATTATTACTATACATATAAGGGAGAATCTGTTCTAATGTACGCACATAAAGGAGCAGTAAATTTAAATTAATTCCGCATTTTCCCCAACTCCGCCGCCGCCGCCGCCGAAGAAGCGCAACTTTATACATCTCTCGGTGTTGTATAGATGTGTGCAGAAGCACATTCGTTCTTATTGATGGTATATGTGTTGGTCGGTGGATTCTCTCCGCTTATACTTATTTAAGTATTGAATGGTTTTCACCCTCTCTCTGTGTGTGTTGTTGTGTTGCAATTCCAATAACTCTCTGTGTCTTTATTTTCCGCTTAAATGTTTTATCCTTTATAATCCTTCGAAGGTTCATCTACATTTCTCTGTGCTTTCGCTTTATTTACCAGTTGTATAATTTTATGTCTCAATCAGCAATTTGCTTGTTATTTAAATGAACAAGTTTAGGTCGTTTTGTCCAACTTGCTTTTCCTTTTATTCCTTTATTTCTTATTATGTATATACAAACTGATTTATTTTTTAATATTTTTAAGTATTCTGATTTGTCATTTAATAATTTTTTTTCTAAGATTTTAGGGTTTTTTTTTTTTAATTTATTTTTGTTTGTTTTACAAATTAAGCAAAGCGTACTAAAAATGATTGTAAAAGGCTTTGATATATTTTGAGTTTTGTATCAAAATGAATTTTTTTATGTTTAAAATCTGTTTCAATTTATATTTCTGATCAAATAGAGGTTATTAGCTATTTTATAAAACCAATAATTTAAACGAAAATTATTAGATATTGAGATTGGCAGGGATTAACTGTAAAAATAAATCCACTAAAAACAAGATTTAAGAAGCAATAATTAAAAACTTAAAAGAGAACATTAGTAATAACAAATTTACAATAATTTTTATATTAGTTTTCACAAAAAAATATATTTTTCAATTTATTGCAATTAGCAAAGTCTTGGATTTTTAATCTAAATAAGGTTTTTACACTTTTGAAACATTTTTTCGAACATTTTTCCTTTTTATTAATAACAATAATTCATTAATTTAAATTAATTAAATTTATGTAGTTAATTTGATCATTTTCAATTTCAAACATTTATTATAATTATAACACTGATATTGTGCATTATTTAAAAATGCTGCACATAAAAAAACGAAAAATGCATTAAAAACCAAACAAAAATTAATAAAATCAATCCTGAATCCATCAACAAATTGAAATTTCTTAAACTATTGTATGAGCAAACTAGAAAAATAATCCATTAAGGATAAAAGACAAAGATTTCAATGGGAAAAAAAGCGGAAAAATGTTATGCCAACCATTAAAGTCACAATTCGCTGATTTCTCATGAGTGGCGTTTTACCACTCCAAGCGCTGTGATGAAATAATCAACAAGCACACGTCAACGAAGGACGAAGAAGACGCAACCCGAAGAATAAGAAAGAGTCCACACAGCAGTGGTATAGTTGAAACGAACTGGTTGGCAAAGAACCAATGGCATCACTCTTTGCCTGATGATGCTATGTGAGCCGTCTGCATGGTGCGGCATTATGGCTGTCGTTTTGTATGTGTGAATTTTTAATTATGCGCCCAGCCCACATCTTTTGTTTGCATCACTCCTTCTTTTAACATTCACACATCCTCACGCCAAACACCACCTATACGTGTTGTGATTTGAAAAGTGCTTTTCATTAATTTATTCTATACCTATACATCTATCTGTTCACATTTCCCTGATGCTCATTTGAATATTAATAAAGCAAATGAGCAACCAATTTATAGCAATAGCAAATTGAGTGCGCTTGGAGTATACAATAATTATTCAATTTTAAATTATGAAGCATGCATTTTTAAGTGCTTCCAATGGAAGCATTAGTAGAAAAGTCGATTAATTAAATATTAAATGTAGTAAACGTTTATTACTTGGAGGGAAATGTGTTTAAAGGGAAGGTACTTAATAATTCGTCGGTAGGTTTTACCTTGCCAGTGTTCCTAATTATTGTATGTATCGGCGTGGTGCAAGAAATGAAAGAGCAAACGAGAAAGAGAGATGGAGGAAGCGAGAGAGAAAGTGAGCGAAACCATAACGCACTCCAATTACACTGTTAAATATTTGACGGGTCTATTGTCAAAACAATAGGCTCGGATTAGCGTCCGTAAGTGCAGTGGTGATAGAGACGCCGTGCGTCGCGGCGCTCCGGGTTGTAAAAAAGCCACGCCTGTCGGGTAGTAGGTGCGCGGCGTACACAAAAATCATCCTAATGCGCTCGGCAATATTCAGGCGCTTTTTGCTGGCGGTGGTTCGGCGTGCGTGCGCAGTATTCTTACGACGCGATTGGCGGCAGAACGTTTCCCGCCTATTTCAAGGGTCCTTTTCGGAGCCGGGATATTAGGGAGTATCTTGATGCTGCTGCGAGTCCTTTTTCCAAATTGGAGTCGTCAGTTTGCAGCAAGATTCGTCGCTGAACGAACGGCACACACTTCTTCATTACTAATAATAATTAACAAACAAACAAAAATCTGCGGTGATTATTATTTTGGTGTGTTCCTTTTGACTGTTGGTGCGAATTTTGCCAACGAAAAATTTTCAACTTTTTTTGACTGAAGCTAAAACAGCGTTTATAAATTGTTGAAGAAACGTTTTCCTAAAAAACGGTGAAGCAAATTTTGCAAAGTGCGCGCTATCAGAAGTCCCGTAAAACGGACAAAAATGATCCTCAAGTAATACGCAAGTTTGGTGCATTAACTGTTGATGGTTTCCGTCGGAGAGCGCCGCCTCTGACTCTGGAACTAAGAACTGTTGAATGAAAATTCTGCCGCTGACGAAAATGAACAATGAGAGCTTAGAGAGTACAGTGCATGTGACGGCGCCTAGTATTTTAAATAAGACGCCACAAACGATGCCGCAAAGGTCGCCGTTCGCGATCCAGGAGCTGCTGGGCCTGGGCGATTCGCATCAGCATCGGTCGCCCACGGCTGCCGTCTCCGCAATTACGCCCAATGTCTATCCGCATCAGAGGCATATGCAGGCTCCGACTTGTTTTCCATCCGAACACACGTTCAATCATCATCATATGACGATGGCCGCCAGTCGGATGGCTTATTTTAATGCACAAGCGGCCGTCGCGGCTGCTTTCCTGCCGCATAATATTGCGGCCGCCGCCGGCATGAACGGTAGTCCGGGTGGAGCGTCGCCTGCCGCCGTTTTAGGTCTGGCTGCTCATCAAGCTTCCGGTCCAGGTAATTTTTTTATTTTCACTAAGATTTTATATATTCGTTTTGGAAAGGTATAAACAAATAATAGCGGTGAAGACATATTTAGAATATAATTTTAGTCACTATTATTATGGAATTGGTTTTTGCAATTTGAATTTATCATTTCTTTTTAAACCCAAACTTCCAAACTACTGAATTTCGTAAACATAAATATAGTAAGTTCCTGCAGAACTTTAAAACTAAAATGGAATTAAACAATAAGGCCAAAAATAAAATCATTTTAAGAATTCTAGTAGAGAGCGTCATTTTTTTCTGCTTCAAAATGAAAAATTTCCTATTTTAATATAGGCTTATTAAGAAAAATAGTTGATTTGCTAAAATATATTAATTAATTCAATTTTAGGACTCAAAACAGCAGTTTTTTTTTTAATTCAATTGAATAAAAATGGAGAAATGTTTCTAAAATGTATCCAAACTTATGACGGGAAGCATGCTAGGAATACATTAAGAAATTAGGTTTCCACACAAAAACTTAGTTTTGATTACATTATTTAACACACTACTAAAAGTTTCAGGGAAATAATGCACAATAATTTTTGAACAAACTATAGAAATTATTGAATCTCAGATGTTAATGTCGAATTTGAGGACAATGCCATATTTTTCGCTATACTAAATATCAAATTTAATCAAATCAAAAATCAATGGAAATGTTTGTAAGCTCAAATTTTATTTTCAAATACTTCTAAATCCGCTGTAAAAATGTGATTTGTTTTCTTTGACATCAAGAAACTTAAGTCTAATCAAATTAAATTTGAATATTTTATTTTATTGTCATTTAAGTTAAAGGAAAAACCAAAAAACTGTAATTACATCAATATAATTATTTTATTTTTATATGTAATATAAAAGTGTATATGCAAGAAGTACTGACTTCCTGTTTCTGCATAAAATATGTTTGTTTGTACGAACATATATAGTTGTTCGCGAGCTTGTTAGTCGCGCCAGTTAAGCTTGTACCTTAAGCTAAGCCGTTCACGTAATTTGTAACGAACAATTAGGTGAAACATGCAGAGTCACTTCACGCGCACCAACTTTACACAAAATTATGGTATTTATACTTTTTCACAAATCATCGTTTTGGGCGCTTATAATATGCACCAGCAGTTATCCCTCGCGCGCTTTCCGTTAGAAAAACCTTTTGCATGTTAATGATCCCTCATTTTTTGCCTTTTCCGTCCGTTTTTGTTTTTTTGGAAAGCGACGCAAAAATTCTTTTGTGTCTGACGTATGTATGTGCAGGCAGTGCGTACCTTGACTACATTATTCCACGTTTAATTTCGCAACAATAAAAAAGTAATTACTTACAGATGCGGAAACACAAGCATCAATTTGAGCGTCGAAATAAATTGTGAATTTTTCGATTGCATACGCGCTTTCACGTACTGTCTGTATGTGTGTGTATTTGCGTGCGAGTGTGTTTAATCAGATCGGTTATACGGAATAAAAATTGTGTGTGCGTTTGTAGAATTGCTAATTCGGTCTTTGGGCCGCGTCGATTTAAGGGCGAATTTCGTCGGTGGCGAATGTACAGTGTCAGTGTGGTAGTGAAACGAGCAGTATAGAGGCAGATAGGTGGCGGGAGCAAAGGCGAGAACGAGAGGGCTGCCGGTCTCGTTCCCGCCGCCGCTCCTGGTGCTGAAAGCTTTGTGTTCTTGTCACCAACGGATCGGATCATTCGCGTCTGCAACTACACTACTGTATATGTACATAGTACATGCCACCACGCGCACTCAAAATCCCCTAACGATAACGATTATTTCGGGACTTCGTTTTTAATGCTCGTGCGTATAGTATAGGTAGCTTTCCCGTCGCAGACTCCCCAATTTTTGCAAGCTTCTCCTCGATTTTCGAATCTATAATATATTGCCGAGGTGGTTAAATTGAAATTTAATTTAAGACACGCAAGGAATCAATTTTTTTTTTCGTACCGGGGGTGAACTGTACTGTTTATTATTATTATTAAATTAAATTATAAAGAAAATGAAATACAAATATATTTTAATTTTTTTTTTTGCTTCTTAAGAGTGAAATTGATTTTATATATTATTTTTAATGTAATTCATGAATTATTGCTCAATGAAAATTGTACAAAATCAAAACTTAAATATACTGCCATATAAATTGAAACTGTCTTGTTTTGCAAAAAAAAAAAAAATTGAAGAGAAATGTAAATTTTTAAGAATTAAGTGATCTAATTTATAGATTTCAATAGTATTTAAGAAAATATATAAGGTAATCCAATTCACTTTTTGAGGGAAAGGACAATTTTGCTTATATCGAGCCATAAAATTAGTATACTCTCAAATCATCCTGTGCATTATTATCTATAACCACAACGGAAACAATGCTATGGAAAATTAGCAAAAGATTGAACAAAATCTAGCTTTTTTTTAAAGATTTTTACCAACAAACATTAACATAAAATGTTATTGATTAATAAAAGAATAAAATAATGAATAAATCAACATCCACCTAAAAATTGTCACACAAAAAAACAACGATTAAAAGTTCATTTTGAGCATTTTAAACAAAAAATAAATTTTATTAGTGTACCTACAAGAACCTTAATGAATGCAGAATGAATTATGCGAACATTTAAAAGGCTAATTAAGCTCGTCGAATGTTTCGCTGTAGGTGACGAGGAGAGAGATGAGGAAAGAGAGAAAAAAAAGGGTTCGTTTTATTATAATCGGCGCGAAGCTTAATTGTAGGAATGCCATGAATGTGTGTGCGGTGTTTTTTTCGTCTGCACTCTGCAGCTAGCTACTGCTGGCTGCTGGCTGCTGCTGGTAGTTAATCGTCGTCGCGGCCTCTGGTACTTATATGCGATGTGTTGTATTCGAAGGTGCCGAGTATACTGCTGGGTACTGGCACCTCTATTCACCCCTTGTGTGTATGAAGGCACATCAGGCACATGATGCTTGCATACCTCACTCTTTACATATATTGAACCGTGGCAAGACCATTGAAACGGGGCAGGAAGTCCTCCGCCCTGCACTTGACATGTGCTAAGCTGTTCACACGTTTTATTACCATTGCGATCAACATTTATACACATCGTCTTTGCTTAACAAACATTCTGATGTCTAATTTACTGCATCCACTTGAAACTTTTGAATTTTTTGGATGAATTTGTTTGATATTGGAGTTATTTTTAAGTAAAGAATAGCCACAAAGGATTTTATAAATAATTACTTGGATAAGTGCGTTAAGTTTATTTTCACGTGCTAGCAATGCGTTCAATACGGGCGGAGCGATGCGATAGATAGTTTCTAGATCGCCATCTAGTGATAGTATACAAGGAAAGAGATTTTATAGTAAAAGGTGTGATTGAAAAAAGGATTTTTTCGAGTCAATTGGAACAGGATTCGGATTGACAAATTGTCGAAACACTTTATGCGTTTCCATTCTGCACGTTTAAAGAGTACAATCCGCTTTAAATAGAGAGAAAGGTATAGAGCAGTCTATTTAGTGTTACATCCGACCGACTTGACACACGACACCTCAAATCTCGGAGGGATCTCTTTAAAATATCCACGTCTAATCCATTTAGAGTGGCAACAATAAAAAAGGCATGTCTCTTGTTGCAGTTTTGCATGTACACCTGGACTCCAAATGTCCGAATCTATAAAAGTTAAACGTTTCCTTTTTCGTTTAATTTTTCTACGCTTCAACCCCCTAAAAAAATTCTTATGAAAATTGAATTGAAATCATCCCTCAAAAAAATTATTTCAAAAAAATACTTTAAAATTAATTAAGTAATGCGTAAAAAGAAATAAGTAATACAAATAAAGGAATGCGAAAGCTATAAGGGAATTTCTCTGTAAACCTATATTTCTCAGCGTTTCGCGAAAATCCGCTAGTACAACACATAAACAATACAATAAGCTATCTGGAGACGCGCAATTACTGTTTGGAATTTCATTTACCCAAGAAACAGGTCGCAAATCAGTTTGGGGGTAGGTAATTTTATTTACATACCCTCCGCAACACACAACCTATGCATGTAGGCACTTTATTTTATTATCTAATCTTGTACCGCGACACAGCAGACGAATTAAGATTGTAATTGCAATAAACAATTGCTGAACTCGTTTGTTTACTTACTATGTTTTATTTTTGTCTTTTACTATTAATTTAAATTTCGGGTACTTTTGTCGTTTTCTGGCAAATATTTGCTTAAAATAAGTTCAAACTTTATTAAGTATTGATAAAAGCTGTTTTAGAAGTTATATGCTTTTTTAATTGGATACTTCATTTATATATTCAGCAAAATTTTTAACATATTTTAGATGTTAATTACTTGTTATGAGGAATTCATGAAATATATTGCTTTTTGCAGTTTTTATTATTATGTAACTTATTTTTTGCTGAAAGTGGTATTGTGGATAATTTGAGCATTGAAAAGTACTTTTATTTTGTAAAACAAAAAAAATAGATTCTAAAATAAATGGGGTGAATTATATTCGGTTTAGTTTGGTTATGGACGGCTTTTAAACATTAAAAATGACTTTGTTGACAATGAAAATCTGTTTTTACTGCATATTTTGTAATTCATTTGTAAATAAGTAAAAAATGAATTGTCTTTTTATTGCTCACAAGTGAATGAAAAAAGACATAAGTATGATTAAAAAATGTTTATTTATTACTACCAAAAATTGAATAAAAACTCGCGATTAAATATTATAAAAACTTAAAGACCAAGGAAAATATTTGTTTTTATGTGTACACCATAAAATGTTCGTGTCAGTTTTTATTATTTTTGTTATTTGGACAGTAATAAAATGTTATATTTTGTAGAAATATTTATCTTCAGTTATTTGACAAAGCAAAATTTCGAATATAGCAATGTTTAATTAATACTTTTTGATGTATTTTGTGCATTTTATTATATTTCATGCAGGAAAATGATGACTCAATTTTATTTTCCTAGCATTTAAATAATATTATTAAAATTTTAATTAGGATAGCGATATTAAAAAAATTCTAAATCATAAAATACTAACGGTAAATTTCCCTGAAAACTTTTTGCACGTTCCGTAGCCTCTTTTCTTTTTATTCTCGCGTATAAAAAATATATCTAATTTCAAATTTCCTAACGAAGGAAAATATCGAATAACACCCGGAAAGCGTTCCGAAAGCTTCCGTGGTCACAGCTCTGGAAGCGACCGACGATGAAAAGCGAAAAGGAAGCAGCAGTTAACAAGCTTATAGGTAGGCCGCACAGTTAAGTGGCCGTCAAATGATGACAACTGTATTATATGTAAGCAGTACTACTACGTACTATGTGCTATAGCTATGGCTATGTAAAGAATAAGCCATCGCACGCTTTATTCTTCAGCATCACTAGTGGTTTATACCTCTCTAGTACAGGTCGTCTCTCTTTTGGAGCTTAGAAATAATAATCTGGGAGTTCTTCGAAGAAAGAGGCCAAATCTAAACATTCCATTCGGATATAATAGAGCGTATGTAATCCGGTGGTGTTGAAGTGTCCCTTTTTTCCTTTTTTGCTGTTACTTGGCGCTGGATGGGACCAAGAGCTCTGATCCTGTGAGTGTGTGCGGAGCAAGAGAGAGATTGCGGGATCGATTTAAAACTATTTTGACCACAAGAGACGCTGCTCTTTTGTTCGCCACAAAAGATGTTAGAGATTTAATGGGATCCATTCAGGAGACTGCCTACAACATTTAAATACTCTCTGTACTTCTTCTCCTGCTTCTTCTACAACAGCTTGTATGTAATTTCACAGAACTTGTTCTGGGCATTGTTTTTACGAAAATATTCGCTTCGATTCTTGGAATTTTGTCCACGCTTTGTTTATTGTTTTTTTGGGGGGTTGTAAAGAGAATGGAATTTTTATTAACCCATTCACTAAAGTATTTCTTATTAAACAAAAGCAAAAATGTACTAAATTTATAAAAAAGAAAAAGAAAATAAAAAAAAAAGCTGAATGAAAAATGTTTGTCCAATTAATCAACCCTAAATCCTTAGTATTAGTATACTGCTTTTGCAAACGTGAAACAGCAACGAAAACGAAGTAAGTAAGTGTTAAAGTGGCGCGAATAATATTGTAACAAATGGCAGTACAGGCGCGACTAAAATTGAATTTCGAGTGAAACAATGGCAGGAACATTGGGGGTGCACGTACACAGACGTATTAGTAGTGAGGGCAGACCGGTGGTGGTAATTAACTGCGACTCGATAATTAATTAGTTCGAACAAGCCCTGCTCGGCGGCGCCACTTACGTTCTCACTTCTTTCTGCCCTTTCTGCTTGCTACTCCTGCTGCTTCCTCTCTCTGTCCTGATAATACGTACCTACGAGTATGTGTTTGAGCTGAAACAGCCCTAAGCCTTGCTGCATACATTGCACATAGTATTTGCATTCGAATTGCGTATAAGTGTGCGCTCGTATAAGGGAAAGAGTGTGTGTGTTTGGGTATGTATGTATAGGTACGTGCTGTGGGGATATCGACCCTCTGTTTTCATTTCGACAACCCCCGTTATCGTTGATGCCTTATCGTCCTTTGTTTCAACTCGCAGTTTTGTTTATACTGCTTTTTTACAAGGATGTTCATTGGTTATGAGGTCCTTTTTCTCTTAAAGTTTCAAATGTTTTTGGTTTTTTGGGAGCTTTTTTTTTTCTGGGAAAATATAATATGCCCGAATAATAATAAATATTTATGTTTTTTGTTAATTATGATTATTGATTATTTTTTTGGAAGCGACAAATTGAAATGTTATTGATTTACGTTGATTTCGGGATTCAAAAGGATCCTAATTTCCTATTTTTATTAATTTTATTTTGTTTTGTTTCGTTTTTTTTTTTTATTTTTAGAAATGGTGAGCTTAATATTTCCAAACAAATAAATTTACTAATGTAATTTTTTCCGCTAATTGGATGCCCTTTTTATATGAGAACTTTAAATGATTAAAATGTTATTACTTTTCTAATAAATACTTTTTAGTTAGTTTAATTATTCCAGATAAAAAAAATCATTATAGTATATAACAAATCTGTTAATAATTTATTTTCTCTTTTTTGTTGTTTATAAAAAATAATTTAAATTTTAAAGATTTTAATTATTATTTTTTAAACAGCATCAACTGTACATTATTTTTTTATGTAGTTAACATAAATCATTAACAGCGGTAACATTTGTTATACTATTCAATAATTCAATAATTTTTTTATGACAATGCATATATCAGTTACAATTTATGATTTTTACTCGTTTTGTAAGATTTGAATTACATACGAAGTTAAATTATTAATAATTGATAAAAAAGAATTTCAATTTTGTTAAGCAAAAATCCTGATATTTTCAAAGAATTTTTCATTTTATTGAATAAATATATGATTTTCTTTATGTCATATTCCTTAAATTTTCGAAAGATTTATTAATTAATATCTGGAAAATGGTAGTGATAAAAAAGGGTTTTATTCAAAGTCTTTAAAAAAAAATGGGGTGTTTCATATGAAATAACAAAATTGAAACCTGCTTTTTGAATTTACCATAAATTGGCGCTATTTTAAAATTGGCGCTAAACAAAAATTTAGCTCCAAATTCGATTAGCAAAAGAATTGAATTAATAACTTTTAACGATTCTTAAAAGAAGAAAAAAGTATCCATTCAAACAAGAACTCTGCAGAAACTATACATATTTTAATATACTTGTTAAATAGTTTAATTTTTTAATCAATATGTTAACATATTTTACTTTTATTACTTTTTTGTCTTCCTCCTAATATATTTTTTTAATGTTCACTATACTAAAGTGACCAACATCAATGGAGAAAAAAATAAAAAACAGAAAAAGAATAAGTAGCATAAAAAGCACTGCAGAAAAACATAAAAAAATGTGCGCATGTAAGTACAGTGGATTTTCACAAGCTTGATGTGTATTATGGGAGAAGTCTGCTTTCTAGCGACCTAATAAAACACAAGGGTTTAATTAAACTTATTCATCTCCGACCAAAGTGGAAGAGAGTCAGAGGAAAACTGCAGCATTTAATTAAGAAGTTCAAATTCTTAACATTTTTGACGTAATTAAGTTCGCGCTCCTCCTCCACCAACTTCCTCTTTCCTCTTTAGATAGAACCACTATACGTATACGCCTTACATGTTTAAACACGAAGCGAGTCTGTGCTAGTAAAAGAATTGGTGTGAGTGAGAGACAAAGAGGTCTCTACGACTTTATTATGGCACACGAAGGCATTTATTAAATCTAGCCGGCATTAGTAGTGGTAGTAATTAAATTCGTTTGGGCCAGGCAATAATGGCTTCTCTGTTGTTTTGTTACAGGATTTTCCCAGTTGAAGTCGTCGTTCAGTTCCTCCAGTCACGGATCTTGTCTGTCAGGTGAGTGCAAATACAATAATAACTTAATAGTCATTTGAAATAATGGGCGTGAAACATAAGGTGCGTTTCTTCAAACGATTCAATTATTGTTGTACATAGTGTACCTGTATGCCTATATTGAATGCGATGGGTGCGTTGTTGTTGAAAGTGGTGAGCTTTTTGCTCTTGAAAATATGCCATATAGGCGCGCATTTAGCGGTAGTGTTATTCTGATGGACATGTGAATAGATTGTAATCGCGTACTTGAGAAATCTTTGCACCTCTTAAAAACCAAACTATACACATTCCCATATGTAAAGGTAATATGTCTGCATGTTGTGGATGTTGGACTTTATGATGTTCTTGTATGTGGTAATATGTAGGTACCTATAGTCTCCTATGCAAATGCTTTGCTCTCTCGTCTTTTCTATGTCCTCTTTTTTCGTTTGCTTCTTTTTGTTCCTTTTTTCTTCTGTTTTGTTTTTGTTTTATTGCTCTTGTGGATTGCCTCATAAGCTTATGTCTCGCGATGTGAAAGCTCGCATTCGAAATTCCTGGCTGATCGTAAATAGCTTTAATGTGCCATATTGCTGATGTGAGTTATTTTTGAAGTACTGTAAGTAAAGATGTTATAGTTTTCAATGGCACACAGGTTGCTCGTTATGTAGTTTTTTTTATGTTACTGTTTAATTATGTTACTATTCAAAAAGATGATAGTATTTTAGTAAATTAGTTAAGGATAATAAATAACTTTGCGTTTGAGTCCAAAGATTTTGCACAAATTAATTGTTAAATTGTTTTAATATTATTTAGATGGTGATGTAGTTAAAAATAAAGATATATTTAACATATTTTAATTTTTGAAATGATTGACAAAGATTAAATAGTAATTAATTTGAAATTTAATTAATAAAACGATATCAGTAATTTTTATGGTTAACTTTATTATCATAACTACCGTTTTGACTTCTTAAATAAAACTTCACTTATATTATTTTTTTAATGTGCTGTTTTTAATTTTCTTATATTGACAATAATTTTATTTTATAATTCTGGGCCTGGCAGGGAATTAGTCTTCCAATCTGGAAAACTTAATGATTCGTAGAAACTTAACTAAGTCGTTAGGTCATATAACCAATTTCTAAACTTATTCTTTCAAGTTTCTTATTTTATATCAATTTTTGAATTAGATAAATTCAGCATTATTTCGATCTAATTCAATATCGATTGAATATAGAAATACTGCATTATTTGATGTATGATTTAATTAGGCATCTCACCTAATTTGGCGTCTCCTTTTTTATTTTCATAATTTCTAATTATTTTGGAGGGAATTGCTTTACTTTCAATTAGGAACTTTAAATGATCTCAAATTGATATTTTAGTTCGTCCTTTCTTGAAGAAATACTTTGAAGTTGCAGAAATTCTGGAGCAATAAAATAAGTAATTGTTAACTCAAAAATTCCAGTCTTTCATGATCAGATTGACAACTTTTTAAATCACGTAGGTATTATGTGACACACCTACTTTTAATTAATTTATAAAGGCCATAATTATGGATTATCAACTTTGCTATATCGTAAACTAAAATAGTTGTAGAATTTGAGTTTTAAATTTCTAAAAAAAAAGAAATTTATTTATTTAAATGGATTAAATAAAAATAGCTTTATTTTAAGTACCATTTAATTAAAATCTTATATACCAGCGTTTATTATGTAAAAAATAAGAATAATTTCAAACTAACCAAATTTAGTGTTTTCTTTCTTCAAAAAAAGGTTCGCAATGTTTTTAAGATTTTTCAAAGATTTTTAGTATCTTTAACATGCTAAAATTTTATGATTTAATAATGTGATAAAAAATTCTCACAACTCATATAATATAACTTAAAACTCTTATATATTTTAATGTGACATGTAGCCATCCCTCTCTTGAAGTTCAAAATCACCCCTATTTTTACAGCAAAAAAATTAACTATTTATGCTTACAAATTTTAAAATTACAAAAATGAAAGACCCATAAATTTAAATTACTTAAAAATTTATACATATATACTCTATTAAACAAGAATGATTATATGGAAATAACATGCGCAATGTTAAAGTGCAAGCGACACTATTAATAAACAGTAGTTTAATTTGATTAAATGCAAATGCAGGCTATTAAATTTTCCAAAAAGGGCAACGGCGGCCAAGCATCGGGGACGTCAGAGCGGACGGACACCGAACGCAAAACGTTTGCCCGTCCGGACGCCACTCTCTCTCTCTATGTTTGAGTGTGCGTGCGTGTGTGTTTTGCATTTGCATTAGCTTAATCTAATTACGTTATGCTGAAGTCATTTATCAGGATGTTTTATAGAGGGTAGCAGCCACCAACATACATTACACGAACCATTAAATACCAAACAAATAGAACAAAACAAAGACCCGCAAATGCTCTTTCTCTCTCCCAAACTGTTCTTCCTCATTCCGTTTCTCTTCAAATATACTATTTGCATGTGCCAAGTTTCCTGCGGTAGATGTTGTTGTTGTTGTTATTTAACCATCACACAGAAAAAATATTCAGTGCCCTATTATGGTGCAAAATAATTGCCAATGGATAAATTTTGGGAAACCACATCAATTCATGGTGTTTAATCACACGCTACGATTTTAATTAATTGCATAGCTAAATCAACAAATTGACTTTTAATGAGTTTTCAATATTTGGCACGGCGCGTTTCGCGTTTCTATTTAAAACAGTATAACAACAACGTGTACGCGCGTATTCTGCACACAGCACATACAAGAAGAACAAAAGCGATGTAAAGGGTGCAAAGCAATGATTCAGTCAGGTGATTTTGATTGAATTCATTTGGGCGACTGTATAAGCAGCAGCCATCAAACGGCTCTGGTGGCTTGTTCAAAATGCACGCGGGTGTGCAGCGGGACCATTGTTTTAGCTGCTACTGCTGCCGCGGCTGCAGCTCTCTGCTCTCGTCTCGTCTCGTGCGGAAACAACGAACCGGAACGTCGACGCCATTTTACAAACACAATCATTTAATATTGCACTCGTTGTGTGTATTGGTTCGTTTTGTTCGCCTCTGCCTGTCTGCTGCCGTGTGTAGGTGTGCAGTTTATTAGTGAACACATCAGCTACGATGATAATGTTTGAATGGCAGCAGTGGCAGCAGCAGCAGGTGGAGAGCAATTTTCTAATTAATACACGCACGTTACGGCAAATTGCCTCGCGCTTTTCTTCTCTTGTTATTTAGTCTCTCTTCTATTCTGATTTTCTGCTTTGTTTCGCTTTTATGTTTTAATATACAGGGTGTTCGTAATTTATATATAGGTATATATTGCTTATTTCTACTTTATTAAAGAACAAAATATGAAACTATTGATCTTTAATTTAGTCCATATTCTATTATGATTTTGTCCATTGATTTTTTTTTATTTCATCGTTATTAATTTAATTAATCTTTCCGAAAATTCTGAATGTTGATTTCTCCTATCCAGTATATCATTCTTACGAATTAATTTAGTCGATATTGTTACCACGAAACAATGACTATTAAACTTTATTAATTATTAATGAAAAAACAAATCGAATTTGAGGGCACGGGTTCTTCTTTGTCAATTTTGAAGATGCAGAGTGGCAATTGTTAACTATTCATTCTAAATTTTTAATTAAATTGGCATACATTAATACAATGGCAAGTGTTGGTACCAATTAATATATAAAAATTGCAACTTTTGGTGTAATCGAGTAATTTTACATAAATGTAGACTAGGTCTCTATATTGAATTAAAATCTGAATTTCATGGTTGAAATTTTTTTAAATAAAAAATTAAAACAAAAACAAAACAAAAACATAAAAGTTGACAATGTAATTGTGAAAAATGTTACTAAATGTCATTGCAGCGCCCTTTAGATGATAGTTTTATTTTTTTGGATGGGCTATTTTAGAAATAAATTATAATTAAAGGGGAACTACATTTTATGATCGCTCTGTATTCTGCTTTAATAAGTAACTTTGAATTATAAAATTAGAAATACCCTGTATTAATTTTTTTATTGGTCTCCTTCTTCCTATATGTGCTACCTATATGGTACTTATACGTTGGGATTGTGTTTATCTTCTTTGTGTGCGCTTAGGTCGTAAACCTTCGAAAGTCGTTTAGACAATTAAAGTTTTCCCTTTGAAAATTTAATGTGCTATCGTCCAATTAAGCGGCGCGCAAAATATAATTGAGACGAATCCTGTGAATCGTCGCCGTCCTCTCTTACTTCGGTTGAACGCATATCAGCAGCCAATATGGCGGCTTGTCTCGCGCTCAGCGTTAACTGGGGTCGGATTTGCGGGGGGGCTGGGTGGTGGAGGAGGCGGCGGTCTCGTTGCTTTCCTTCTTTTCGCTCTCGGCCCGTATAATGAGCTACTATACTGTATACGATGAGGATTTCCCATTTTACCCAGCTCCTGCACAAAAGACGTACACACTCTGTTATCCTTATTCTCCAGAGCTTTTTTCATATTCTGCGGTTCTTCCTTTTTCTTTTTCTTATATCTGTATATAATATTCAGTTTGCGGATTCTTTATGGTTGTTGAAGATATATATCTAACCACTGTGTTATGCTAACTTTACCCGCGTAATTTAATATGTACCTATATGCTGTTGCTGAAGAAAGTTTGAAATTTATTTCGGAAATTATTATTGGTTAGGGTTCATTCTTATGGTTGGGAAGTTTTATTTTTATTTTTTACTTTGGCTTCTTAAGACTTTAATAAATTTGTAGTTAATATTGATGGTTTGAATTTGAAGTTTTTAAATTCACCGTCTTATTGTTGATATACATTTTTTTCTTTATGATTTAATAATTTATGTCTGGAGATGTTTTTTAAGAACCTTGTTAGTCTTTTTAATAATGATTTTTTGGGGTTTATTAAGTTGTCTCAAATTGCTCAGAATAAAAATGTTTCCAACGTTTCATAAGAATAGGGATAAACATTTTTTATACTTTAATATAAATTTTAAATGAATGGAAATAATGGAATAGTTTATTGGATTTACAATAATTAAGGGCTGAGAATATTTCAAATGTGTTATAACTTTACAAATAGTTCCCATAATCAGAATGGATTTCCAAATTAATCATTGAAAATTAACATTTGGTTATAAATTGAGTATTTGTTTCGTATTGTTTTCGATTGATTTTTTTGATTGGTGATCAATAGAGGGTTGAATTCGAATTATAAATTTATTACATTCATATAAAAGTCCCTTTTTAATTTTTTCTTTTTTTTTCTGAAAAAAATGTATTTTTTAAATATTAGAAATGATTCTACTACGAAGAAAATAATAAATTTGCTTATATCTTAGATTTAGTAATTTATTTATTGAAAAATTAACAAATAATAAAATAAATTGAGGAGAATTCTTCAGAAGAATTAATTGGTATTCTTAAGTATTCAAAATGACGAACCAATTTACTTCTAAATTAATTTAATTAAAATCGTTATTGTTAATAATGTAGACGTACATGGTGGTTGTCAATCATTCAACCCTCTTTTTCCTATCCATACATATATGTCCGTATATACAAGAATATAACCCTCGGCCATCATATAAAATCGAGCAAAGTAACAATTTAGAGAGTTGATTCAATTGTAAAAGAGAATCTCTCTCTTTCTTCAGTTGTCCAATGAAAAACGAGCGAGCGAAAGAGGTGTACTGTACATACATACAATGGATACACTCGCAGCGAGTGTCACATTGAAAGTGCCTATCCTATACCTTTATAACCCTTTTCTATTTGTGTAAATAGAATTTATAGCAAGATGATGGTGGAGATATACGTCCCGAACGCCTTTCACATCCATTATTATCATCATAATGGGTAATGACAGGTTGCGAACGCTTTCGGGGAGGTCTGTTGACAGATGTTTTACCATCGAACATTATAGGTACACACAAATACTTGCACGTTACATAAATAAAATTAATAAAACCTAGCCGCCCACTTTGCGAACTCCTTTCTGGGTTTTTCGTTCGTTCATAGAGGGCTGTTCCGGAAATAAATAACCCTTTCACTTGGGTTGCAATTTTTTTCCATTTGCTTGTTTTGTTAATGAAACCAAAAACGGCTTTTCAAACTCATATTTTTTCATCTGCAAAATGTGGAAACAAATTGGGAATGTAACGAAATTACTAGTATGTTGTGTTAATTGGCGCCAGTCTGTTCTTTCCCTTGTTTCGACGCACTCCAATCTGTATTGGGTTACTTCGACATGTTTCCTGTTTGTTCTCCAAGCATATTTAGTTACTAAGCAACTACTTAAGTGCGCTGACTTAATTTTAAATTAGTTCTTTAGCGAAGAGCCAAGAACAACTTTTAGATTCTGTTTGTACATTATAAAGAATAGTAGAAATTTTGCTGCCGCCGCCGCTACAAAAGAAAATTTGTTGTATTTTTTTTTCCTTTCTTCTTCTTGTTGTCTTTATGTGCACACAGTTTATTTATCAAACACAAAGAGAATAATATCCAATTTGGGGACCATTATAAATTTTCGCTCAGTTAAATTCCTCTTCTTGTTGTGTTGTGCGCGGGCAAAAAGGACTTTTTCATCATCGTCATTATTTCGTTAGTTTGTTTCCACTGTATTTTCCCGCATTTTCATTGTAGATTTTATTGGAAAGAAGGTCTTTGTGCGTGATGCGTGAAAGTCTCTGTCAGTGTATTTGCTATTAAATGGAAAATCCTCAATTACGGAACTTATCTATGGTAATTGCATCTTATTTTTTATTCTTTTGTTTAGATTTTATTTCATTTTTAATTTTTTAAATGATTTTAAGATTGAAACAAGATTTTTTTTCATGTTTACTTAAAATCTCATTAGAAGGTTACCATTTTTTTCTGTAAATGTATAGTTAAAACTCATATTTAATGTTTCTCATTTAAGTATTTTTCAGTATGTCAACTTTGTTTAATATCCAATTAAACATTATATTTTCCAATCATTGCATTCAACAAAAGCTTTGTTACATAAAAAAATGACTCATTTGCAAAATTATCTTCTAAAAAAGCATTATGCAATTATGAGTATTATATAAAAATGTACCTTATGTAATAAGCAAATTGCTTAATTACCAAGTAATTAACTACATTTTCAACATCGGACCCCTAAAAAACAAACTCTCAGCAATTCACTAAATGCAGAATAAATAAAGAGATTCCAGCAATATTTTTCCCGTTTTGGTCCTTAACGATCAATTCCAGGACGCAATAATAAAAAAAGTTTTCAACAGCCAAAACAGGGAGAACGAGACGATGCCAAAAAAGAAATCGACGCTTTATGGGCTAACTTGATATTGATCCAGTGCGCAGAAACAAGTGGAATTCGCAGGAGAGGAATATTCTCTCGGGCCATCAGGGGTTGCTTTAAACTTTACATATATAGAGCTGGTCCACCTTCGACCGAAATTAATTAATCAATCGGGGAAACGGTTTACAGAGTTATGAAATAGTTTTCCATTTTGCGCCAATGAAGGGCGGCTAAAGATTAAAGAAAGCAAAGCGACAAATGTTTCTAAATTTATGCAGACACACAGAAGCCGCCGACGCGTAAAACAAGAGTTTTCTTTGCCCCAGAATGTCATAGCATCGCTGATGACACGCGGCCAGGACTTTTGACGAAGAACACGTTTGTGTTTTTTCCCTTTCAGAAAAATCTGCACCTTCGGCTTTTGCTCTTTTGAGTGTATCGGATTACTCATCAGAAATATTTCCTTCCCATCATCGCCTTAGTTGTTTCATGCTAACAGCTAACATCTTAATTATCCTTGCACGCAACTTAGGCCGGTATGGCTGTGTATACTATTATAAAGAAGAGAGGAAGAGGAAAAATAATGAATTAGAAGAAAGAGCGTTTTTGTTCAATACCGTACCTTTTTTTAAGATTCTTATAATATACTTGTGGTACAAAATCTTCTCGAAAAGAGAACTATAGGAAAAAGGAGAGGTGTTGTAAAAAGGTGTGCTCAAATAATAATTCCAAAGAATTGTTTGAATTTGTGTTTGTGTGTGTGAGTTAGTGTGTGTTTGCACTAGTGAAACAATGGACAAAGATAAAAAAGGTGTGAACGGGAAATGTTCAGGTGTGAAATCTTCACGCAACTTTTTCGTTCTCTTCTTCGCGCTTCGTTTTAAATGAGCGAATTATATTTATTATGCTTGCACGTTCAACAGCTTTTTTTTTTCATTATTATTATGTCTGTTTGTACGCGTGTGTGTTGAAAACCGGACGGAAATTGCACACCAGCACAATAAGAATTCAAACTAATGGTGGAATTACTGTTAAATTATCATAATTTACGTTAATTCAATTTTACGAAGTTACAAGCAATTTGCATTTTATGTTTTTTTTCTTCTGGTCTTCTAGATAATTGTGCTCTAATTAAATATGATTCGTTTGCTTTTAATTTCGTTTGTAAGTAATTAAAAATTACTTTTTTTTTCATTTTTTTTATTCCTATTGTCATAGTCATATCATTACCATCCCTGCACCTCCTTTAATGATATTTTAAAATTCTTGGATGCTTTTGTGCTTATTTTTTTGGATTTATATAATTCCTTATTTATTCTATGAAGAATTTAATTTTTGGAATGCTTAGTTTAGAAATTAAAAGAGGGTACTTCATTTGTGATTTCACTGTATGTGCCAAAAAAGTAACATTAGCAAAAATTTTATTTATTTAAGGGAAAAACAAAAATTATCTGTTGTTGTTATTTACATTTAATGATATCTATTAACATTTCTTCTATCAATTATATAATATTAAATAAAAAATGAAAATTAAAAGACTGTTATAATGTTATAAAGAACTTTTCCACAGATCCTTTTATAACAAAACTAATGACTAACTAAAATTCAAAGAAAAAAAAAATAGAAAACAGGAATCAAAGCAGCTCGAAAAATCAAGCAAAGTAATTATAATTAATTCGTCGACAGACGGAAAAGCGCAAAAAATGCATCCACAAAAGGAAATAAATTTGGAATCTGTTTTCAGTGCGATGGGGGCCTGGAATGGTCCCAAATATCAATCGACTTACTTAATCTACTATATGTTGACACAATTGAATTTAGTTCGGACCACCCGGGGCTAAATTTACAAGGCTCTGTTCTCATAAATCCACACTGATTGGATGTTATGGCCGCATTACGACTGCGGAAAGACCAAGCAGACCAAAATGTATAGAGCCACGTTGGCGCTTCCCCATAATCACATATCCAGAGGAGACTCAGTGGTCCCATCTCTCTTTTGCCGCTCTTCCACTCTTACCGCCACTGATGCTGTTGTTATCTATCGTTCTCTCCGTAACTTTATACGTACTATGTCAGCGGACAAATTTAATAATAACAATCATACCCCACATTACTCTTTATTCTTTTCCCTACTGAACAGAACTGAACACTGCTGCTGCTTCTTTCCCGCCGCAATCCACATAATCGCCACGATATACACTCGAAACTACTAATCTCGTAAATCTCAACATAATCTCCACTCCCTTTTCTTCCTTCTGGGCAATTACTTCCTTGTAGAGCAAAGTCCGAAACAAATGTATTTGCCTCTTCTTAAGTCTTCATTTTCTCCGTTTACTTTGACTTTCCTATTTCTAGTGCTTTTGTTGGTAATTACGGTTTCATTTTTTATTTTTGAAAAATGCTCGGCTGAGTGTGATATTAATCAGAAATAACTTTTAAGCGGGCGAGTTAGTACTGCTAATGGGAAAAAAGCCAGTTTACAATGGAAATTGCATTAAAAAGTTGGCGCGCGTGGGCTTAAAAGCTATTTACCAAGGTGCTATTTCTGCTGCTTCCCTCCGCGACAGGGGTTGCCACTAATTTCATTAGGAACCGGGAATTATTGTATTCTGTTAAAAACGTTTTCGTAATTTCCCTATTTTTCTTCTTTTTTTTATATTGCTTTTGTTGTTTCAACAAGTAAATTAGTAAAACAGCTATTTGTTTTATTATTGCTAATCCTAACAAATTATACAGGGGGATTAATTGAACCCGCCTGTTAATATATTTTTTATCTTTTAAATTAAGGGAGAAATTTTACATTTTTTTCGTTGCAATTTTGATAGCCAAGTTGACTGAAGTTGAAGAAGTTAAAACCAGTCGTATCATTACCTACTTTCGATGGCCTGTTTATTTTTTATTTTATTGAAACAACTTTTTTATTTTAATGATTGTTTTTTTTTTAGTTTCAACATATTAGCATAAAAATCTCATAAAATTAAATAAGTTAAATTTGCAAAATTATCTTTTAAACTCCTGCTGTCCTATATTATGCTATATATTTCTTTAAAAAAAAAAACATTGAATAACGAAGATAAATAAACTTTCCGATTTTTATCATTCCATCTTGAAAAATATTGCTATACCTATCTGATATTTAAATAGTGGTCTGTGCTAAAATCAAATTTTAGTAATTTGATATAATTAAATAAAAAAGAGCAACATACATATAATCTAAATCACACACCCGTTATTAAAAAATATGGGAGATACATTAAATCAGAATAGTGAAATACATGTAAAAAGGAACTGAAAAACCAACTTATGATCAGCGCAATGAAATTTTACTGGTCTTATTCCAACACAAAGTAGAGAAAAACACTCACCCGCGATGCTACGAGTATTATTGAAGCTGAATACTTTATTTTTACAATCGATCAATCGATAGACGACAAAAAATTATGTTGAAAGCATGTTATCAATAGCGGTTGAATCAGTCACCTATAGTACATATTACCCCTAACCAAAAACAAAATCGGTTTTGGCAAAAAAGTAAAATTCTATATTGGGATTTTTTATCTATGAAAAAATAAATCTTTAGAGTAAAGTAATTTTTATATCCTCGAACTATAAAAAATTAGGTACAATTATTAGACAATAATAAAAACAAATACAGGGAAATTGAGTTGTCTCACCCTGAACATAAGTGAACATAGCCACTAATACTATTGAGCAAATTGAAATTTTGTAATCCGCGCGTAGAAGCAGGGGGTGGAAAAAGGAGCCGATAAATAAAAACACGTTAAACATCAATCAAAGTACAGGAGCAGAACACATGCGTATCTGCCATATTATGAAGTGGTTCGTGTAGTAAATTTAAATCCGCGCATTGGGGATACCCTCGGGGGGTCGCTGGGGTGGGAACAACAACTCCCCTAGGGAATCACTCCACTTGGGCATAATTGAATTTTCAAACCGGTAGCTTATTGGTAGGAGATTGGTTCTCTGTGTCGATTAGTTATTGCCTGTTTCCACGCAGAACATCCATATCAGATCCATTCGACAGTGCACAGCAACAGTACAACATATGGGCAATTTCAATCGGAACGCCGTTTTTCCTTTTTTTTTTCCACCAAAATTTTGTACTTTAGCTGCTATGGCTGCTAAGCTTTCAATTATCCGCTGCCGCAGCTGAAAGCAGGACTTAGTGCGTTGAAAAATATAAAAAAGTAAATCCTGTAAATCGGAAATTGTTAATTAATTGCAGGGTGCGTCGCACAAAGAACATTTGCAGTCTACTGGAGATTTTTTTTTCTCGCGTCTGTATATCTGTACGTGTGTACTTTTCTTAATTAAGGCTTAAGAAAGACAATGACAAAATGACTGTGAACGTGTCGAGCGTGAACGCAAGCGCCCCAAGATTACATTCTCTGTGATCTTATTCTCCGCCGTTGCTGCTGCTGCTGCCGCTGCTACTGCTGCTGTGTGCCTTACCTTTACAAGAAATACAATTAATCTGCTCCAGTTGTTTTGCCTCTTCTTTCTTTGCGCGAAACCAATTAAAATCTTAATGAGCGGCCTTCGGGGCAATTAAAATAAAGACGTTAATTATTTCGGGAAGAGCGCAATTAGTTTTTACTTTAAGTTAATAATTGCGCGTTGGAAATTGTGCACAAGGAGCTGCTGAGGCGCATTTTGTATTCTCATAACTTTAGGCTCTATTATTCACCTCAGTATTCTGTATAATACATAACATTATTGCTTTTGTTCTTCTGTCTCGAGTACCTATGTACATCTTTCGTCATTTTTACTTTGTATTTATTTAATAAGAATATGTTCTTCAAAATTGTTTTAATTGGCGGCTATTTTTATATACGAGTTTAATTAATTAAAAAAAAATAGTTGCAATTTCTTCGTTGGTTTAAAAGCAATCTTTGGGTCCCAAAATAAGTAATGCTCATTGTGAAGGCGCCGGGACATGTTTCAGTTTTAATTCGAAACTGCAGAAAGAAACTTTCTGTCCATCGAAACGTATTTTATATTTGTTTTTTTAAAATGTTGATTATTTATTCTCTTTATTTATTTATTTAAAATGTTCTTAATAATTTGGATAAATATTAATTTTTAGATTTCGGTCTTAACCTTTTTGAAAAGTTTTCTTTTTTAAGTTCAATTTTTACAGTAAAGTTTAATTGTATAAAAAAAATATATTTATTCTAAAATCAATATGTTTTATATACATTCAAAATACAATTCTTTTGGTCATTATTAGTAATCACTAATCACTAATTAGATATATGTTACATATGTTGAAATTTAGGTAATTGGTTAGTAATCCTTCAGTTTTGGGATAATTATATTTAATTAATGATATAATTGATTAATTAAGGTTTAGCAAGGTAATTGATCCATTTAGGGAAACGTTACAAATTAAGCTGCAACATTTTATTGATTTGATTTAAATTTTAAAAACATTTAATATTAAATAATAATAATAATAAATTATTTATATTATTGATTCATGTTGGCTTGATATGTTCATTTAAAATACAGTGCGATCATTTAAGTAGTACCCCCCCCTGCTAATTTCTAAACTAGGCAACTTATGAAGCTTAAATTCTAGAATATCTATATAGGCACTAGTCTGCCCTTGAAACTGTCAAAAA
>JASKGO010002076.1:0-14326 GCA_030556065.1 Holobus sp. GC000080
ACCTGGACAACCAGGGCAACCGGGACAACCAGGTCAACCTGGTCAACCAGGGCCATCGGGCCTCCCAGGACAACAAGGTAATTAATTGTTCAAACTCAATTAAAATAAAAGTGAACGAAAATATTACTAAATAGGTTCGGGACCATCACCAGGACAATGCACAACAGAGGGAGAATTTTCAGGCGATCAAAATGACTGCACTAGATTTTACAGGTGTAGTAATGGAATAACATATTCGTTTAACTGTGCCGTGGGAACAGTTTGGGACCAAAACCTATTGACCTGTAATCATCCTTGGGCGGTAGAAGGAAGATGTTTTAGACCATTGGGATCTAGTCAAACTAGCCCAGTTGGACAACCCCAACAACCTCAATCACCCCAACAACCACCCATTCAAACTGAAGGACCACCACCCCTATCGCCATCCGGGCCAACTCAAACACCACCAATTCAAACAGAAGCGCCACCTCCATTGCCACCCCCTTCAACTCAACAACCACTCCCTTGTGAAACCCCACAGCAACCCAATACAACTGGAGAACCTGGCAGAGGACCACCAAACTCATGTACTGAAGGAGGATTCAAACCCGATCCATCTGATTGTTCCAAATTTTATCGATGTGTTGATAATGGACAAAATGGTTACATCGAATATTCCTTTAATTGTGGACCAGGTACTGTTTGGGATCAAACCGTTTTAACTTGTAATCATCCGTATGCAACACCGGGAAGATGTGGAACTGGCCAACCTGGAAGTACCCCCGGAAGTTCAAGTACTACACCACCCACCGGAACCACATCAACTGAGTCTCCAACGGGACCAACAAGCGGTACAGAATCAACCACTATTACTAGCGGTACACAAACCACTGAATCAGGCACCACTGCAACAACACCCATTGGTCCCACAGATTCATCCACCGGAACCATTACAACCATAACTCCGACAACAGGAATAGGATCAACAGATTCATCCACTGGAACCGTTACAACCATAACTCCGACAACAGGAACAGGATCAACAGATTCTTCAATAAGTACTATTACAACCATCGGGACTACTTCAGGAACCGATGCTACGGGGACGACTGATGCATCAACTGGTGCCGTAACAACGATTACGCCAACAACAGGAACTAGTGGTACAGGTACAACAGAGTCTCGAACAGAACCAAGTACTATTCCTCAAACCGGAACCACCTTACCGACAACATCCGAAACTGGTTCCAGTGCCATAACGACTGAAGCCGCTAGTACTGTTACAACAATAGGAACTATGCCTACAGATATAACCACAATAACGACAAGTGGTGCAACAGGCACAACAAGTTCGGCAACTGATTTGACAACTGCGACACCCGGTACCATTGGCACAAGTACAATTCAGCAAACTACTACTGGAAGTCCTAGTGCCGAAACCACAAGCCTTCCATCAACAGGAACCACGGGTTCTTCTATTGGTGAAAGCACTATTTCGCCAACAGGAACCACTAATGCCGTGAGTTCAACAGGAAGTGCACAAGTTACAACTATTCCACCTAGTGGAACCACAGTAACTGACGTAACAAGTGGAACAACAGAAGTAGGAGCGACTCCAGCTGGTACTACGATATCACCTCCAGCGACCACACTAGCACAAACTGGTACCAATGGTTCTGAAACAACTACGCCTTGTCCGTTTAGTGATTTAGATAAAGATCAGGTTCTGCTGGTGTGCCCGACTGGTTTTAGAAGACATCCCAAATACTGTAACCTAATTTACCAGTGCACAACGAATGACAAGAACAAAGACATGAAACTGTTAACATTGACTTGTCCAGATGGTTTACTATTTGATGAAGAAAGAATTCAATGTTTGCCAGCTAATGAAACGACGCCTTGCATGGGCGAAATCGCCAGTAACAGATTCTATAGGAAACTAGATGATAATTCTTTGCCTCCAGTAAGTTTTATTTCATAACGTACGTTGTGAATATTTTAAATTTAAATATTTAACTCTTTTCGTCATCATGAAAATATGTTTGCTAAATTAATATTAAAAAAAAACTTGTTATTTATTTCAGCTGCCAATTCCTGGTGGCATGCCTCTCTGCCCGGGTGAAGGACATTTCGAATTACCATCGGCTGGATGCAACACCAATTTTGTCAAGTGCCAAAGAGGCTTTAACTATCGCGGAAAAATGCAAGGATTTGTTTATCAATGTCCTCAAGACTACGCTTATTGGCCAGTAACAAAAAGATGTGAACGAAGTGCCAAATTAGAAGAATGCCGAGGTGTTCAAAGTTATGGATCCCGATGGGAAGTACCATTGGAGACCATAAATTTGGGAAAACGAAGAAGAAGATCGTAATATTTTTTTTTTTTTAGTAAAAGAGTTGCCATTTGATATAGTAAAGTGGCTAAAATTTGCATGCCAGTAATTTTAGTCACTTTATTATTCCTGCGTATTTATTATATTTTTGGGGTTTTGGTGGCGGGTTTTTTTTAATTATAAATCGCGCATTTCTCGCTCTCTGTCTATCTCTCTGTAACATATCAACTACCTGTAATAATAAATATTTATTGTTGTGCTGATAAGACGATAAATGTATTTGTGTTCTCATACGTGCAATTGCAATTCTTTCAATAAACATTGCAAAGTGTTTAGTCAATAATTTTTTTCTAAGTGAGTAAGGTGTTTGTTGTTATTTCGTATAGTAGGCAGATAATATTTTGCCAAGTCAATGTGACGTTTAAGTTTTCTTTCTTATGTTGTTTTTTTACAAGTTTTTACCGAGTTTTCGTTAAATGGCAGAGAAACAGGAGGAAAGTCTTCCACTGTTGTTGCTCTTTTTAGAAGACGGCGGATCACCCCGACGAAAGAATGGAATTTTTATTGATAATAAGAGTAGATATACTAGGATTTCAGAAGGAGCAGGAAATGTCTTAACACAATGGCCAGGTATTTGCAGCTGCTTTAAATTAAAACGAGTTTATTTATTTCATTTTATAGCAGTTTCTTTAATTATTAATAATAACCATTCATAATGAATAAGTAGATTACTTGTTTATAGCTTTTTAATGATTATTGACAGGATTTGAGCCATAAAATCATCATAAAATGAACTTTATACAGAGTGTCCAAGTGAAATGGGGTGACCAAACAATTGAATTTATTATCATTTTTTTACAGTCGTAAAAATTAGTATTACTATAGACTGATTACTTTCAAAAATATTACCTAAAGTTATTTTTATGGATTACCAGACTTTTTAACTGTATCGTTTAATTAAGCTTTTCCTGTTAAAAATTAACGAATGTTGAAATAGGAAAAAAATATAATAATTTGTAACAAAATGGTAATACTAACTAAAATTTATACATTTTTAGAAACGGACTTTATTGCAGAATCAAAGCGTAAGGTAAAATACAGAGTCTTATATCAAAGGAAAACAAATTATTTTAGCAGAAATAAAACTTGATATTGTATTGAAATGTTCTGAAATGCTTTGAAATAAATCATACGGTTTTTAATGAAAGCATTTAAAAAGTAAAGCAATCCTTAAATAAGTTAAATTAATATTTTTGAAACTAATCACTATGTTTAATTGAAAATAATAACGGTCAACATGATCCTAAGGTCTGGGTCCTGCATGCCAAATTTTCATTCTTCATCACTGAGAAGGGATTTTTTTCCGAGTTTGCTTTTGTTTAAACTGGATCATTTTTTTTTTAATTATTTAAAATATTGCCGATGATAATTAGTTACACATAATTATAAAAAGAAAAAAAAAAGAAAAAAAAAATTTTTTTAATGATTTTCTTTTGGTTGTATGGACATTCAAGTATTAAATCCCAAATGTAGTCAGTCGGTGCTATATTTATGTCAATTGTTCTCAAAAGTCTCCCCTTCGATAGATTAATTTTCACTCTTACCTTATAGTTGTAGAGCAAATTATTTTTCATTAAAATAAAAATTTAATTTGATTAATGGCTTTTTTATATCACAGAAATAAATTTTAAGTTCGCAGCATCCACATCAATAGTTTTTTTGAATTTATAATTTTACTCACATTTTATACAGCATAATACTCTTAATTAATCAAAATCAATATCAAAATTTCATTTATGTCTTTTTTTGTTTTCCGGTAATAATGTCAAAATGTACGGTGTCTATTTCTAGCGCTATGCAACAAATAAATAAAATTTTCTCAAAAGTCACTAATTTAATTTTGAAACTTTTATTGGTAATTTATAAGGCACATTATCCGTTATAAAAATCCAAAATATAATTTTATTTTATTTTTTATTTTTCCGGTTCCCCGGAAATATTTTTTAAGTGCTCGATATCCACTCCATTAGCGCTTGGATAACTTGTATTACGCAGGATATCTTTAAAATGAAAATGAAATATTTTTCATAAGATACGGTGGGCAATATCCTAGCCACTGTACTAAATATAAAAAACTCTTTTTTTCGAAAAATATCAAAGTTGATATCAACTTCCGGTTCCGGTTTTCCCAAAATTGGCAAAGGGCTTTGTAAATTATTATGGGAGCCAGAAGAAAAAAATGGGGTATGAGAAATAGTTCTCCAAAAAAAGTAAACCGGCCAATTAAATAAGACACCCTGTATTTATCGGCGTAAAACAAGCAAAGGAAAACTTGGAAGCTAAGTGTAGATAAAGTATTTGCCTAACTATCGGAATTTATACATTAAAACAGAAACTTCGATTTTTTTTTATATAGATCTATGTAATTTTAGGTTTAAATTGTATTGAATAGTTTTGGAAAAATGTTAAACCGAATTCTGAAACATTCTGAAACATGTCCATTAGCACATCAAATCCAAACAAGTCAATTCTAAGTTAAATCACATTTTATGTATCAATGAATTCTGCAAAAAATAAAAATTATTGTACTCATATAATTTTTCACTTTTTTCTCGCAAAAGAAAATAGCATAAGCATAATTTTCCATTTCAGGACAAGTCTCCACATGCTGGCTATCATCATTAGTATTCCTGTTGGGATTCTTCTTAATACTAATAATCCTTTTCGCCATATCATTCCATCCACCACCAATTTTATCTCGATGCTCACAATACAAACTAAACGAAAACAATACAAGAATTTACCTGGTACATCACGGATTTTGGGACCACCACCAATTGGAAGTCTTAGATCTAATAGCTTCACGCTATGCAGTACTTCGAATCGACCTGTTGCAAATTACCAATTCTACCACGGAATTACGGGACGCATCTTTGGAAGCCTTCCACAATCCCAATGTAGTTGTTTCAAAGCGCAGTATAAACTCACCGCAGTCTAAAGCTAGTAATTTAACATCAAAGCAAATACCAGTAGGAGACCTGAATATAAACATAGGATCCAAAAACGTCATACGTAACATAACAACCGTCTCTAAAGACGCCGTAGATAGGAATCTGATAAGAGGGCCTAAAGTGGCGTTAACCCTTCAAGAGCTGTTAGAGAAGCACTCGAATGTGAAATATCGCAACAGCACTTTGGAAAAGTTGTTTTTCTTCACGCCCCTGCACGCCGCATGGACCCATTTGAATATGCACATGGCGGAATTCGCGGTACGCGTTATAAAACTGTGGGAATACGGAGGACTCAGTTTTAAACTGGAACCGGAAGAAACGAAGCGCGAAGAAGAAGACTTCAATTTGCTGCTGATGAAAAGCACTTTGCAAAATTTTCAGAATTTGCCGGATGAAGTGGTCAATACTGATGAAAATGGCATCCATATGGAAACGAAAACTCCATGTCACGCATTCTTCGGCGAACTTTTAGCTAATCTACGTAAATGCACCGAAAATTCAACCGTTGAAGAGGTTCTTTCAAAAACTTTAAAGACTTTCTGTGCGCGTGGTTCTGTAACGGATAAATATTGCGCTTACTTAGACTGAAAAGCAAAATTCTCAATTATTACAACGAAATAATTAAAGAAAAAAAAAAAACAAACAACAAACAAAGATATCGCACTTTATTTTAAGAATTTAGATTGTCTGCATACTTTTTAAACATATCATATAATACCTGAAAAAGCAACAGATAATCTACATGGTGTGTCAATAAAATGTTACTCCACTCCTCTTTTAACATCTTTTTTAGTGGACGAATTTTCAGAAAGAGTGCCAACTATTCATTTTTTTAATAAATCGAAAGTATTTTTTTTTAAATACCCGTTTTAAATTTATGTTGTGGAGGGAGAGGACAATAGTTCATTGAATGGTTCTTTGCAGAATGTTTTAGATAAATTATATATGACTTGCCAACAGCTAGAGATAAATTATGAATTCAAAGAATTACCTCCAATTAAACTTACTTAAAATTTAGCATGAGCTCTTTACAATTCACTAATTAGAGAATTTTTTAAATTTTATTCTTTGATTTTCCTCATAATTTTGCGAACTTAATTTATTTAATTTTTGTAGTTTTAGACCAAATAGTAAAATGACGAGATAATGGAGTATTTCTAACATTTTACATTTACCAGCTAAAATACTAAAAGCCTACAATTGGATGACAAATACAAACTATCAAAACTTAAAACATTACAAGGTAATAATTTACATTTTTAAACACACGGATTTTTAGAAATTGGTTTTCCCAAACCAATTGCATTAACCTAAAAAACAAACATCCTTAATAATTATCCAAATTAATGTTTAAAATATAAAATTCTTTCATAAAAATATTGTAATCGTCACAATTAAAAATATGGGGAACGTTTTAATAAATTGTATTTAAATCGCATTAGATGGACATTTTTTTTTTACAAAAACTAATCAAAAAGAATTTGACTGACAAATGAATGAACTTATTAATTTTCATATTTCAGTAAAAAGCAGCTTAAAAAAAGAATATTATTTTCCGAAAAGAAAGACCCTGACTACATCTTACTAAAGTAGCATTTTTACAATTAATAACAATATTGAATTGATTTCGTTTAAATAATTTGACGTAAACTAAACTACCGATGTTTCAAATATCTGAAACAATCTGCATAAACCGCTCTTAAATGATATGTTTTCGATTTCCAAATACCCTTCTTAAACAGTAGTAATATTATTTCATTTTTTTTTTACAAAAAATACGACATTTATTTACAAATATAATGTTCACTCTATTATTTTTGCTTGTTTGCATTTGTTTGGCATATAACTAGGATAAACTTGGCTGGTTACCCCCTGCATCTTCGGTTTCCAGGCTGCAAACAAAAAAAGAAGCAGTTTTGGCTTACAGACTAGAGCAACGTAGCAACAATAACAAAAGAAAAATTGCCAAGAAGTGGAAAAACTTATCGCATTACATGACGACTAATTGATGCGGTGGAGGCGGCGATGCGGTCGAAGCGAACACGTCGATATTCGATGCCAGAATTCCGTGCGCCTGCAGCACCTTAAAAACCCCACCGTTGAAACTGACGGGGCCGCAAACTGAATAATAGATATCGTTGGGAGGGATATTCTTGAAGTAAGTGCTGAGCATGTCGTCGAATCCGGCGTCGGAAAATCGGCCTGTCAAACCGGACCATTCGGGACCGGCTCGCGTCAACACTAGGGCCATTACGAAGCGTGGATCAAGCGCTGACATGTGGTCGAGTTCTTTGCGCAGAAATGTGGTGGCTAATGATTGATGATAACAAACCAACAGGATTTTGCTCCTAAAAATAAACAAATTTGTTATAAATACATACAAAAAATGAGACTGTAATGATGAAATGTAATGTAGCAGGTGACAAATCATGTAGAACACCTGTGGAAAATATTTTCCTGCGGAATTTTATTTTATATACTATTTCTATAATATGGAATTCAAAATTCTGATTAAAACCCCATTTTCATTTTCTTGCGATAATTTAGTATAAAATGTATGAAGAAATAGCTGTAAATTCTATTTTGTCGGAAATATCAAAGAGTGCTCTTTGGTTGAGAACTAACCATTTAATTTTCATTAGCATGGAGTGCTAATACTATTTGGATAATAAGATTAAGGCATAGAAATCGTAATATACATTATAGTCTACACCTTTTTAACTTTAAATTCAGAAAGGGCAATATGTAATTGAGAATGGTAAATTGAATTTCAGAAAGGCTAATATCAATATGTATTTGAGATTAGTAAGTTGAATTTCAGAATGCGTAATATATAATTGAGAAAAGTTATTTGAATTTCAGAAAAGATAATTTTTTTTATGGGTAAGTTGAATTTCAGAAAAGATAATAAGTAATGTAGTAATTGAGAATAGTCAGTTTTATTTCAGAATGTATAAAATATAATTTAGAAATTATAATATGTATTTCAGATATCGAAAAATGTAATTCAGAAAAGATTTTTTTTACAAAAATCATCAATCTGAGATTTACATTTGTTTTGTCACTCACATTTCCAAATCAAATTAAGTCACTAAACAGTGTTATACCATTATATTTTCCCATACAAATTAATTTTTCTGAATTAAATGTTATATTTTCTGAATTACATATTATGCATTCTGAAATTCAACGAACTAATCTCAGTTACAAATTACCCATTCTGAAATTCAACTTACTATTCTGAATTACATATTATTCTTTCTGAAATTCATAATTCCTCATTTGGTATTAGGATTACGTATATGATGTACTTAAAATTCATATAAAGTCGTTGAAAGCATCCAGCAATTATTATTCATGGTATTTAAAACCACTGAGTTTTTTTTCGGTATTAATCAGTTTTCATTTAAAAATCACTAAGTGATTTTTTATTTCAATTAAACTAAAATTATGCATTTTAAAAATTAAATAATTTTATTGTTTGCTGAGTTCTATTATTTACCATTTACGAGTATTAGATAAATAAAATGATGAGAATAAAAAAAAAAAAAACTATTGGGGGGTAAAACCCAGCAAGAGATATCATTTAAAACTTTACGCAATTTGGAAATATACATATCCAAAAGATATACAGCTCCATTGCTTTAAATTATAACATTCATACCAATAATTGTTTTTGTGATTTCCCTGTATCAACGAGCAAAATTTTTAAGAATTATTACGAAGCAAGCTTCAAGTATCTCTAACATTTTACATAAAATAATACTCCCTTATTCTTATTATGGAGTACATATCTGAATTTACTTTGTCCCGAATTACGGAGTAAAAAAGTAAAATAAATTTAGTAAATTTTCAATTTTTGTAACAAAATCAATCTAATTTTCGATTTGGTATAAAAAGAAAAGCTTTGAAAAAAGATAAATAAAAATATATAGATATATGCTTATTAATAAGAATACTTACACAGGACGATCACGTTTTTCCAATAGAAACTGTATAAGGCCGAGAAACGGAGCGAGGCCGACGCCGCCCGCAATGCACATGTGATACTTTCGGTCGGCCACTTTAGGTAACTCGAATTCGCCGTGCGGTTCGGACCCCAAAACGTAGTCGCCCACTTTTTTGTTGTAGAGCATATTGCCCAGCTTTCCGTCCGGATACTTCTTTATGATCAGGGTGAGCCGCGGGGAATTGTACAATTCGGTGACGAAGCCTGGCGGGTCCATCAAACAAGATGGCACTGGTGTGTATTCGCGAACATCATTCCCTTCTGTTGTTGCCCACCAAAAAATACAATAGATCACATTAAAAGTCAGTACAAACAAACTACGAATACAAAACACAGAACTTGTTAACCGCTATTATTGAGAGTGAACAAATTGGTTGTCTTGAATCTTGACAAAATTAGTACAAATACTTTTAAGTATTTTTAAAGTTTTTTTTTTTTTTGAAAATGGAAACTGTCTAAAAAAGAGTGTTTTCGGAATAGGAACAACCAGTTGTGGTTCACCTTGTATGATTGAAAAGAACATTTGTAAAGCGAAGGCGCCGGGCAAGATGCCCTATGGCCTATACTCTTTAGTCATTTAGTCACTATTGCAACAGATTGAACAAGGTCTCTTATTTTCAATTACCTAGCAAGAAAATATGTTGTTAAAGAATTGATCAAAATTAGCTAGTATAGGTAAAAATGTGCTGTTTTCAATTTTCTTTTTAATTCCTACAAAATATTCTTTCATTATTAAGTTATGAACAAAGATCCCAAGAAGATCTCTTGTAATGCAACGATAAACTGGACATCCTGAATAAAATGTAAATCATAGGCCACTTACCATTGTACACAAAAATATGACTTCCGATGGGGTAGTTGCAAATACTTTGATCGTTCTTCGAAAGCGATAACATGAACACATCCTTCGTGAGTATGACTCGTTCTTCCACAATGAACTTTTTGATGAATTTCTGCGTGTCCAAGTACTTGCGTTTCGTCTGCTCCATGGTGCCGAAAGTGGGCCACATCCTTTGCTGTTCCTTCCGGAACGCCACTTCGATTTTGCCGGTGTCGTAGTGCACTTTGAATTTAGGCGGCCACATTACTTTAGCGTGCAGCGACAATTTAAACGTAAAAACTGTCTCGGAATCTGGGAAGGATATAAGCATGGTGACCTTCTCCGCGAATGGATGCCGGATTTCGAAGAAGGGATTTTGGTATTGGCCCGAATAGAAATATACGAATACGAAATCTTGTCGTTGGATCCAATCGAATCGTACGGACTGTTCGTCGTGGGGGATGGAATTCGCAAGAATTAATCGGCCGAGGACCGTGCTATCATGAGCGGTCGATGACGATGAGATGACGCTGGCTCCGCCAGGCACTATCGTTTCCGTCGAAGCGTTCGATATTTTTCCAATGAAACACTTGGCTAGCATTTTCTCGAAATTCACCCACGGATGAACCTATATGAAGAAAATGTAATAAACAGTTTTACTTACCATTTATTTTACTTATTGTTATTAAAAAAAATGCGAATTTAGACAGCTGTTTAAACAAATAAAGATTCTTTGAAGCCAAATTTGCAAACGATTAATAAAATTAATAATTATCTAAATCTTTAAACAAGTTGTTATAACGATCTTCCAAATTCGAGCTTTATAAATCCGTTTTTATTCTTTATTGAAAATAAAACTAACTTTATTCGTTCGTCACTGTCATTGTACATTGTTGGTAAAAGTTTATTGTCAAAAGATTCAAGTACAAACATTTACAATACATAAAATGTCGTAAAATTGTTAGCTCAAGGTTATAGGGTTGGTTATAGAGGGTGATTGAATGAATCTATCCGTTAAAATATTGGTTTCTTCTAGGTTAGTTAGGGTTAGAAGTTTATGGTATGAATTTTTGGTTGTGTTGAAATTAATTAATGAAATTGATACAAATTGCCTATTTCCACTTAAGGTTTTAATGTTTCCATGGTTACGAAGTTACTATTGTGGTTTGAAAACAAGGGGAAATGGGCAATTTGCATCAATTTCATTAACTAATTACAACAAAATTAATGAATAGATTTAAATGCGGTTTTCACTACAATATTTAAAAAAAAATTCTCTTTAAAATGAGGTGTCACACGACCCCCATGCTATTTAAGATTTTTAAGTGGGGGCGTGGGGGGCAAGGGTCACTGTTACACCATAACGAAATATTCCAAAAGATGTCCCCCTAACAACAAAAATTGACGTGTCTTAGGGAAGTTTTTTTTTTAACTTTCAACGCAATGAACCAATACTAATCATTTTTGATCAAATTAATATAATTGGCTATTAATCACGAAATGATTTAATCCTCTAAACATTTATAACGATTTTATTCAGTTACTGCTTCCATACAGTTGAAAAGTATTATTTTCAAACCGAACATAGGGAAAATCCAAGTAAATCCCTATTGTTCGGTTTGAGAAAAAAAAAACACACCCGTTAAAAAAGTACTGCAGAAACCAGAATTGGAAATGGACGGCTCATTGTCTGCGTTTACCAGTTCCATAAAAATCAATAAAAAAAATGTTTAGGTATACGACTTGTTTATAACTTTAATTCTATTTGAAAAAAATAAATTACCCTAATTTAAAACTGACATTTAAACAATTATTTTAATACTTGACAACATTATTTGGTAAATTTAACAATTTTAATAGTTTTCAACACTATTTTACAACAATTTCAGCAAAAATAACTAATATTGGTTCATTGTCAAAGGTCAAAGTAAAAATTAATTAATTTCGTCCCATATTAGTTTTTATACCTTCATATTGAAATCAAAATTGAAAAATCTTTCAAAGGCCGTAACATTCAACACACCAATAAGCCAACAATAATAATTTTCATTAAAATTGTAATGTACTAGCACTAGAGCAGAAAACTAATAAAATTGCTACAATTACACAAATAGTATTCCCAGCATACGTATAAAAAAGTTTAAGATTTTCATTTCAAATCTGTAAAAACATCATTTCTTTAAAGTAATGTAAAAGTAATAGCCATGTTCTGCACCTAAATTGAATACTTATCGAACAACTTCATTTTTAAATAGTTTCTATGTAAAGGTATAGCAGATACCCGAATTGGAAACAGCCCCCGGTCTTTGTATAGCTAAATCATAACAATCAGTATTTTAAATAAATAATTAAATTGTTTAAATCCTATTACGTTGTGGTAAAGGATATGATCATAACTTTAATATTATTTTTTGTCCTCTATCGATTAGCAAAATAAAAAATAAAATAGATCATTCCAATAAAAAAAAAATCGTTAATTTAAAATTCTTATTTAAAAAACAAAAAAATTAAATACTGTAAAATAATATTTTGGAAATTAAATAATTTTAATATTATCAAAATGAAAACAATTTCAGTACTGTAGCACTACAAAGGCTAAAATTATTAATATTGGTTTATTCAAAAAAAAAATAAGATAAATATAAAAATAAAAAATGGTACCAAAATTAATTTTATTTTAAGGTCTAGTTAGTAAAATTAAAAAATTAGGACGCCATTTAAATTAATGAAAATGATTATGTCTTCCGATGTAATCGTCACCTTGAAAAAAAATACCATCAACTCTTTTCATGGTTAAAATGCAATACAATGCAAAATTTCAATTTTATAACTTGCTTAAAGGTTAAAAAATTTATAGCGGATGGGTTCAATCAATCACGTATAAAAATTATAAAAAATGGCAGGGAAAGCCCTGAAACCATGAAAACCCGCTATACATTTTATAATTAATACATAATAACGAAACTCAATAAAAAGCTCATCATAAGCAAAATACCCTCAATAATAATTAATTTTATGATGACGGTACTTACGTTATCGAAAGCCTGACTGGCATCCTCAGTGCCTATGCCTTTCATGATTTCGTCAACTCCCCCAGGATGAAACGGTACGTACGAAGTGACATTGTAGACGTTGCCTTTCAGCACTATCCACGCATCGTCTGGTTTGTTGTGCTCGAGCACTTCCGACGTCTTTATCTGCAATCAAATTGAAAGGTGCATACAATGTGGTCGCACGCGAAAACTACATCGCGAAGTGCAAACTTTTATGCTTATGCTCTGCTGATTTAACGTTCGTCTCCAGATCATCCTCAATTACGGTCAATTTTCGAATTCATGAATAAATAAATTTCTTATATTTTACTTTTAAAACTTAAAGGCGAATAGAGAGGGATATTCACTGGAAAATTTCGAATTGACAATGACATTGTGCAAATGACTCACTTCGAGTTTCCCAGCCCTTTCGCCTACGCCCGTTAGATCCTTGCCCGAATTGCATAATCTGATCCAGTCCATCAACGAACATCCTGGTTTGAGCGCACATTTGTTCCTCGGATTACCTGCAACAATTTACATATCGTTGAAAAAATTTGCATATCTAGACAAATTCACAAACTCAGTCTCTCGGCTCAATTCATTTGCATGCAATACTTTATAAGGTTATACGAGTATACAGGATGTTCTTATAGTTTCTTCAACAAAAAAATCATTAATTGAAAATTTTGAAACGGCACAAATTGTATCCAGTTGGAATAACATAAAAACTACTCATTTTAAGAAAAATCTCTGAGACACGTCAATTTTTATTGTTAGGGGGACATCTTTTGGAATATTTCGTTATGGTGCAACAGTCACCCCCGATCCCCCACGGCCCCCCACTTAAAAATCCTAAATTGCATGGGAGTCGAGTGACCCCTCATTTTAAAGAGAATATTTTTTTCAATATTTTAGTGAAAACCGCATTTAAATCGATTCAATAGTTTTGTTGTAATTAATTAATGAAATTGATAAACTTCGTAACCATGGAAACATTAATACTTTAAGGGGACATTTGCAATAATTATCAATTTCAATAATTAATTACAACAAAACTATTGAATCGATTTAATTGCGGTTTTCACTAAAATATTGAAAAAAATATTCTCTTTAAAATGAGGGGTCACTCGACTCCCATG